>JBDJHY010286884.1:0-19594 GCA_039654485.1 Withania somnifera
CCCACTATAAAAGAGGGTTTGAGAATTTGAGAACCTTTCCGTGCGTCTGTCTTTGTGGGGAAATTGGAAAAGAAAGGAGTATTTAATTCCTTTACTGCCTTCCATTCTGCTATTCCGATCGAATTAATTACCCCAGTATCATCCATGGGGCTTTAATTTTCATCAATTAAAGCAGAATTAAGCTCTCTATGAAGGAAAATATTAGCAGTGTCTGTTACGATTTCGATCAAATCATATGACAAATCGAGTTTGAGGTGATTTCAGATGCAAGAATAATGAATTGAACAACAATCAGTTAAGTGATACGATAATAATGATATGATAAGAAATAAAATTGGGGGAGAATTAATAGCAAAGGATATTACAACTTTTCAATTAACTCAAAGTAAGCTTAAGTATCAGTTCGAAGTGAAGTTTATGGTCAAATAAAGAAGCATGATACAATTAATAGGACTTGAATTAAATAACTCAGAAAGAAAATAAAAATTTTTAAAAAATGAACTAACAAAAATTGAATTTATGCCACTTAACCATTAATACAAAGCATAAAAACAAATACCCTAAAACATTAGCAAAAATCAACAAAAAAGTCATTAAGATTTCAATTAACTATTCTAGCTATTTTATGTGCATGATTGCCACAATGATGTTCACCTTTCTTATCTAGTGTTTGATAACTAGAATCCAACTTACATACATAGAGAACCCAAAGATTGCCAACCAACTATTTTTCTCAATCATGGCATGTCATCTGACTTGCATTCATTAATAGAATACCCCTCCATTAGCAACATCAGGGATTTCAACATGAACAAAGCATATTCAACCCTAGATAAAAAAATAGCAGACATATTAAACGAAAAAGAAAAAAAAGCAATATATTTTTATGTTGAAGCACCTTTGACTTCTAATCAATGTTAAATTGATCAGTTTTATACACCATATTTTTAGTATATGTTGGATCAATGTGGCATATATTTAAAAATGACTCAATAATATATCATACCTATTGTAATAGGAGTCATAGACATGAACTTCTTTCTTGTTGATCCAGCACACGCATCCAAAAAGTAATGTTTTGGTATTGATTTCATGCATTTTGGGTAGATGAATTGGTAAAACCACTTTACCAACATGAACGTTGAAGGCCTTTCATATATTTTGTCATTTCCTCGTTAAAGGAATCAGTAATAACTCAACTCTTGCTACATAAAACTGGCTACTATAGGAATCAATTCTTCCTAATAACACTAATTTTTTTAAATAAATTTTCATTCTACATTTTTATAATACATAATACATATGGAAAGATTGCGATACATATGGAGGGTCGCATTACATAATTCAAGAAACCCTCCACGTACACTCGGAGGGTCGCAATACATAATTGAAGAAATCCTCTAGATACATACAAAGAGTCATGATACATAATTTGGGCGAGATACATAACTCAAGTAACCCTTCAGATACATAAGGATACATATCAAAATCGTTCAGATATATGGTTAGACATGTGATACATTGTGTCCTAGCGATATATTGCGTTATATCATGAGTTATGTATCGCGACCCTCCGTATGTATCACACCTAAAAACAAGTAGTATATTTTATATTTTTTAATGTAATGAAATACACTGTAAATATAATAGGAATATTTGGTTAATTATGTAATTTATCCTTTCAAAAATCAATGCATACACTCCGAAATTGGAGTCATTCTTCTAACCTTATTAAATGTGCTTTTCATTGAACATAACACAACTGAGAAGAAAGTTTACACATTCTTTGTCAAAATTCTAGTTTCACCTATAGATTGAAGTGACAATTATATAACTTGCACTCTATTTTGGATGACATGTCAAGATTCTTCGATCTGATTTTCAAATCGCTCATTTTGTGAAAGTCTTTTACGGTGAAACTCACTCATCTGTGATAACCCGCCACGTCATGTAGGCGCCACATAGCATAAAATTATTCATGTGAATGGCTTACATAGGAAGAAGATTAGTCTTGAGTGAAATATTCTAGATATATTGAGAGAAGGTAAATCCTTATAGAATATTCTAAAATAGTAGGGAGATTTCTCTTGGAAGAATCTAGTAAGGGATTTGCATAGAAGATATATCCTTAGAATATTCTAGAAAAAAGACCTATTTATAAATACGTAAGGAATTGTGTAACAATTAATATTCTCGCATTAGCCCCTTTAGGAGTAATATAATTTAGGGTGGGTATAAAAATCGGAGAATCGAAAACTTGAATCGCACCGAATTAGTTTAATTTTTCGGTTTCGATTCTTTGGTTCAGTTTCGTTTTTATTCTTTTCGGTAATTCGATTCTTCGATTCGGTGTTCAATTTAAGGATAACGATTCTTCAGTTCTTCGGTGCGCCAAACTTTTATTAATCTTTTTAATTTTATTGGCTATGCATTTATATTTTAGGTATAAGTTCAGAAAATACCACAGATTAAGGGGTAATTACCCGAGAATAACTAAACTTTGTTAATTATGAAAAATAGCAAAAGTGTATCCGGATATACAAGTTGCCAATTGTATATGCGTTTTTATATACAATTGGAAGTTGTATTTAGAATATTTCCTCCAATTGTATATTTTGTATATTTCCTCCACTAAATACAAGTGGTTAAGGTGAATTACAATAGTAAATGCATTTATACAATCTTGATATACACAATAAATGGTATATACAACTAAAATTGCATCAATATACAACTTCAACTAAATATAATTAAAACTTTTGTTTTTTTTGCTATATAGTACAATTTTATAAAACATATTTTATTAGAAAGGACTAATGTTTGTTATTTTATGCTATTTTTCTATATTTTATATTTAAAAATAATAATCAAAACACAATCTTACACCCCTTAATTAATAGAACTCACATTACTTTTTCATAATTGCAAAAATTTCAGATTTTTTTTTTAAAAATTACCTTAATACTTCTTTTTCTTCTCCTTACAACCACCAACGTCGTATCCAGAAAACCCCGTCACTATCCAACAACCACCGCAACATGGAACACCACTCCGACGAAACCTCTCCCCTAATGCCGGAATGCGACGAAATCGAAATCACTACACTTATTATTCTGCAGGAAATGTTTTTCTTCCTGTTTAAAATGGATTTGTTTGCTATGTATGTATGAGAAATGTGGTTGATGAAATCATCTAAAAAAATGTGCAAAGATGTGTGCATGGAATCGTGATGAGTAGTTGCGGAAGATGGTCCTCTGTTTTCTGAAAAAATCAGCGCTGCCAAATGGATTGTGAAATGTGTGTATTCTCGATCCCTGTTCACTGATTGGAATTGGTATTGGTATAAAACCGTGAAGGATGAATTGATTTTTTTTTTTTTTTTTTGTGAATTCTGTGTGAATGGCTTGCTGGTTGTGCAAAATGGAATGTTCAATTGAAAATAAGGATTGTGATCGTTTGGTGACAGTTCTTTTGGACGGGGACAATGGGCTTTCGTCTATCGCCGGAGTGACATGCGGTGGAGTTGCGAACATCATTGGTTGCTTGACGAAAAATAATTGTGACTTATTCAATAAAATATCTATAAATAAATAAAGTATTTGTGATTTATTCAAACAAAATATCCGTAAAATAGATAAAATATATATGACTTGTTCAATAAAATATTTGCAAATACATAAAATACTTATAAATAGATAATATATTTGTAATTTTATGTCAAGTAGCTGATGCAATGTATCTTAGAAATATGAGATATTTCAAAAATTTTGAACATATGGGATTTCTTGATTTTAGAAAACATAATTATAATAAAGTCGCGTTTTGAGTAGTTTTTAAAAGGAAAAATTTCCTAAATAGTCAAAAAGTCAAAGAAACTAGGGTATAGGAATACTTTACTTAATTACAAAAAAAATAATCAAAAAATTATGTAAATTCAGCAACTTATATAATTTATACAATTCAATCACTTTTCTGTCAATGATATAATTTATGTAATTCAACTATTTCTTTCAATCAATTATATAATTTATATAATTCAACAACTTCTTTCAGTCAAAGAGCTATATAAATTTAGTCAATTATATAATTTATATAATTATTAATGTTTATATAATTTTTTTTGTATAAAATAATTATTTCAATAAAGTATAATTATTTTATATAATTTAAAAAAATAATAATTATTAAATATAATTAAATATCAATTTTAACTATCCCTATAATTTTTCCAATTTAAAAGGCCCATTAAACCCAACACCTCAACACCCATGACTCAACCCATTAGACCCAACATCAAATTTCACACACAAAAATATAAATTGCATAAAATATTTTTATTGTTAATAAAATATTTCCAATTTATATTTCCTATTGTTATCCTTTTCTACGTCTGAAGTTTAATTGTTCGAATGAGTTCCATCTAAATATTTTCAAATTCCAACATCAGGTATACATAGTTAATATCTATTTTTTCTAGTTATGTACGTTTAATACCTGCATAGTATATTGTTTTACTACATAAAATTTGTGAAAGGGAATATTTTATGTTCCATGCAATTATCATTTACATTGAAAATTAAATTAAAAAATATCAAGATAAATCGAATCGAAGTTTAAAAAATTAATAATTTAATGTGGTGTTCGATGTTTATATTTACAAAATTGAAAATTAAAGAATCAAATCGAATTTTGACAAAATCAAACCGAAGAACCAAACGTCCACCCCGACTATAGTATAAATAGGGGGACATTCATTTGTAAAAAACCATCAAGAAAAACATTCAAGTTCACTCTAATACAAGTTTTTTTTTTTTTTTGCAATTCTTTTCTGTCCTTATACCATTCTCTTAGCGATTATATTCCTACTGTCTTAGGATGACTTGAGTGATTTCTAGTGTCTTAAATTGACTTGGCATAGCAAAATTGTTAGCAAGTATTACAAGATTGTAAACAAATTATTAAGTATCGCACGATGTATTTAATTAAAGACTAAATAGGTCACACAACTATAACTCGGTGATTAGCAAACATACGATAGAACATTAGATCAAATTAAAACACTTGATGAAAAATCCAAATTGATGTAAGTGAATGATATTAAAACTAAACTAATAAAACACCCATGACGGCAAACGTATTTCATATATTAAAATAATTAATGTTGAATTCAGCCGTATGAGTTTGAGATTTCTTTGAAAAAATACTTCATAATTATGTATAGATATACAAAATTAAAAAAAAAAAAAAAAAAGTTAAACTCAGGCACTCATATAAACTCCTAATCATGGATTTATGCAAAAAATACATTACAGACAACTAATTTTTCTTACACTACATAATCGATATACTCTAAATATTACTTAAATGAGGGAGTGAAGATGGAATCAGCTAAAGTAAAAGGACTAATGAGTAATTAACTAAAGATTAGTTTAGTTAGTTATATTTATTCTTGTGTTAGTTACAAGTGTGAGTGTGTCGGTTAGAGTTAATGAATGTTAGCTAGTTGTATATATGTAGTAACTGATTCTCAGAGCTTGTGAAGCTGCTAGACTCTATCAATGGTGTAAATCAACATGGTATCATAGCATTACAATCACTGTCAGTGATTGGTCGATCCAATTTCTCAAGATCAGACAGCTCCTAATCGAGAACTTCAGCAATGGCAATTGACAACACCCTCCAGAAAAATCTCAGTCATTATCACCCAATGTTTCTAAGCCCTAGTGACAATTCTGGTGCTGTACTGATTTTTCTCCATCTCACTGGATCTGAAAACTACTGCATCTGGAGTCGTGCAATGAGAATTGCAATTCTAGGGAGAAATAGGATCAGATTTATTGACGACACATGCAACAAGGAAAACTATCGAAATAACCTGGTGGATCTATGGGAACATTGTAATGCAATTGTTCTCTCTTGGATAATGAATTGTGTATCCAAGGAACTACTCAGTGGAATTGTTTACTCTTCAAGCACAACTACTGTTTGGAATGAGAGTTTAATAAGGTAGATGACTCACGTACATTTCAACTGCACAAAGAAATTGCAACTATACATCAAGGTACTGATACTATTTCAGCCTACTTCTCAAAGTTGAGAGCTAAATGGGTTGAATTTGACAGTTTAGCACCAATTCCATGTTGTGATTGCCCCAAATCTAGTGATTTTGTGAACTTCATGACTAGACTTAAGCTCTTCCAATTTCTGAGGGGACTTAATGACTCATATGAGCAAGCTCGTGGTCAGATCCTCATGATGATTCCATTCCATCTATTAATAGAGCCTATTCCATGTTAATAGAAAGAGAGAACCAAAGGAATATGACCACTTCCACATCTATTGCTGACTCAAATAAGCTTAATGCACTAATGTCACTAAGAAATGCACCAGTTCATAGGCAAAGAGAGTATAATTTGTTTTGCGACTACTGTGAAATGAAAGGTCACACCAGGGAAGTCTGTTACAAGTTGGTAGGCTATCCATCTAATTCAAAGGTGAAGAAGAAAAGCGGTAGATGGAATGCTCAAGGGAATTATCCAAATGCTTACAATGTAATTACGGAATCACCCAGATCAAATGCTCATGCTAACACTGGTGGATTTGGAGGTGGTTTCAGATGTGAAAAGGGAGAATATAGTATTTGTTATGGTTCTATCATGGTGCTAGAGTTGAAAAAGGGGAGTGCAGTACAAGCTCAAGACATGATGCTTCTGATAGACTAACTGAAAGCTATGGGCAGGTTGCTAGATACGGTCTAGGAGGAGGAGGAAGTTTCACTTCATAACAGTAGAATCAGATCCTGAGGTTGCTCAACAAAGACGTTAAGTCCACTAACACCACTTCAAATGTGAACTCTGCAGGTAACAATAACATTGCACTTCTGGTTAGTGATAGGCCTGCTGAGGCTACTACACTTTGGTCAATGATAATTTTGATCATTGGATTGTGGATACTGGGGCCACAAATCATATGACACCACAATCAAGTATGCTTAATATCTTGCACAAGGTTACGTCCACCTCAAAGAGAGTTCAATTGCAAAATGGGAATATCACTAGTGTTACACATACTGGAACTTGTTCACTTTCAAAAGATACTACTCTTCACAATGTCCTACTAATTCCTGAATTTATCCTATCAGTTTCTCAAATCACAAAGGCCTTACAATGCAGTGTCACTTTCTTTACTGACTTCTTTGTGTTTCAGGACCTCTACAGTGGGTAGGCGAAAGAGATTGGTAAAGTAAGCAAAAGCCTCTATCTTCTACCTGCTTAAGCTCTCAGTAGAGGCAATACTGCACCTATCAAGTCATTTGTTGGTCAACATATCTCTGATTCTAATACTTTATGCATAAAAGACTTGGTCACACATCCCCTACTGTTCTTTCTCACATGTTCTTTACTCTTCTAAGCATAGTACTCAAGATATACACAATTGTGTTGTCTGTCCTCTAGCCAAACTGACCAGATTACCTTTTGTTTCTAGCAGCACTAGGTCTGCTAGTCCTTTTCTTCTGTTGAATGTTGATGTTTGGGGTCCATAAAGAGTACCAACTTATGATGGAAATAGGTTTTTTGTTACAATTGTAGATGATTGTTCGAGGATAGTGTGGATGTTTTTAATAAAATTCAAAAGTGATGTTCTAGCTATTCTTCAAGACTTCCTGGACTTGGTTAAGCAGTTTAACACGTGTCCATACTATTAGAACTGACAATGGCATAGAGTTTGTTAACCATGAATGTAAAAAGTTACTCAGAACCATGAGCATAGTACATCAAAGAACCTGCATACACACTCCTCAGAAAAATTATGCAGCTGAGAGGAAACACAGGCACCTCTTAGAGGTGGCCAGAGCAACCAAGTTTCAAAGTCACATTCCACTGAAGTTCTGGGGTTATTGTGTTCTAGCAGCTGCCAACATAATTAATAGACTTCCTTCTCCGGTCTTACAAGGGAAATACCCATATGAAGTCTTTCACAAGGTCTAGGCCTCACTGCAGCACCTCAGAGTTATTGGAAGTCTATGATATGCTGCAGCTATTCCAAAGTTGAAACTTTTTAATCAAAGAACATTCCAACTGCGCATATGGGGTATAGTCAAACTACCAAAGGTTATCGCCTATACAACCTGACGAATAAGAGATTCTTTATGAGTACAAATGTTGTATTCAGAGAATTTGTGTTTTCTTTCTCTCAACCATCCTCAACAAACTGGAAAATGTTTCATGCTTCTGATCCCATATATGATACAAATACCTTCCTATGAAGTTCTCAAGAGATGATAGCTACCTTCATTGAGTCTTCTCCTGAATTGGTTCCTTCATCACCTGAGCTTCATCCATTGTCTCCTGCTATTTCAGAACCTGTTCCAGTTCTCAGATAGTCATAAAGAGGAAGACCTCCTATTTGGCAGAAGGATTATGTCACTACAATTGCTCACACTAATGCTCTATATTCTATTGATAAGTATGTGTCTTATAGAGGGATCTCGCCTACTTATCAAACCTACATTGCAGCATCCTCTTTTAAGGTTGAACCTACCCCAGTTGAAGTAGCATGTCTGGATCCCACGTAGGTAGCTGCTATGCAGACTGAAATTACAGCTTTAGAAGAGAACAACACCTGGAAGATTGTCTCATTACCTACAGGTAAGTCTGTAATGGGGTGAAAATGGATCTTTAAGATTAAGTTTAATTCAGATGGTTCTATGGAGAGATTTAAAACTAGACTAGTGGCTAAGGGCTTTAGTCAAAGGGAAAGGTTAGACTATCAAGAGACCTTCCCCCTGTGGTTAAAATGGTGACTTTTAGAACTGTCCTTGCTCCTGTTGCAGCTGATAAGTGGCATGTACATCAGATGGATGTCTTCAATGCCTTCTTGCAAGGTAATCTACACTATGAAGTTTATATGGCTCTTCCTCCTGGCTTCCAACCTTTACCTGGATTTGCTAAGAAGGGGGAGCACCATATGTAGGCTTATCAAATCTCTATATGGATTGAAGCAAGCTCCCAGGGAGTGGAATGACAAGCTCACCCTTGGACAGATCAACCTTGGTTTTGTTCAAAGTCACTTGGACTATTCATTGTTTACCAAGAAACTAGATCAGTGTTAACTGTCCTCCTAGGCTATGTGGATGTTATCCTAATCACCCGAAACGATATTGACACCATCAAATCCACCAAACAACTCTCCAAAAGATTTTTAAGATTAAGGACCTGGGTAACCTTAAGTACTTCTTGGGCATAGAGTTTGCTAGATCTGAAAAAGGGCATTATCATGCACCAAAAGAAGTACATTCTAGAAATCATTTCAAAAGCTGGTTTGAGTGTAGCAAACATCTCACCACTGGATCCTGACATCAAACTTACAACCAAGGAGTATGGTAATGCAGTTGATGAATTAAAGATGATCCATTGCTGACAGACATTGGAATGTATAGAAGTTTGATTGGAAAACTACTGTCTCTCACTGTCACTAGACCAGATATATTATTTGTTGTCCAGACACTAAGTAAATTTCTCAAACAACCCAAGAAGTCTCATTGGGATGCTTCTTTGAAAATGGTGAAATATGTGAAGGGACAAGCAGGACTTGGAGTCTTATTCTCTAGCAACACGTCTAGCAAGCTAACTGTATTTTGTGATGCTGATTGGACTTCATTCCCCAACTCTAGAAGGTATGTATCTAGATTCCTAGTCAAGATGGGCGACTCTCTTATCTCATGAAAATCAAAGAAGCAAGGGGTTGTGTCCAGAAGCTCTGCTAAAGCTGAGTATAAGAGTATGACAAATTCAGTCTGAGGTAGTTTGGATACTAGAACTACTCAAGGAATTGAAAACTGAAGTGGAAACACCTGTTACTATCTATTGTGACAGCAAGGCAGCCATACAAGTAGTTGCAAATCTTGTGTTACATGAAAGAACCAAGCATATAAAGCTTCATTGTCACTTTATCAGGGAAAATGTCAACAAGGGAAGGCGCAAACCAAACATGTATCAACAAAGAAGCAAACTGCTGACTTACAAAAGGACTAGCCAAAACTCAACATGAGAAACTTCTATCCAAACTGGGAATGCACAACATCTTTGCACATCACAGTTTGAGGGGATTACTGAATATGGAATCACTTAGAGTAGAAGAACTAGTGTGTAATTAGCTAAAGGTTAGTTTATATTTGTTCTTGTGTTTGTTACAAGTGTGAGTGAGTCGGTTAGAGTTAGTGAATGTTAGATAGCTGTATATATGTAGCTCTACATAGAGCATGATTTTTTGAGCAATTCAGTTCCACATTTTCACATCAGAAAATATCTTTTCTCTTCTTTCTCTCTTGTAATCCTCTCACAGCCTAGTAACTGATTCTCAGAGCTTGTGAAGCTGCTAGACTCCATCAATGGTGTAAATCAACAGAAAATAAGATGCCCCTCGTGAATTTTTTACCCTAAGGAGGATGAGAATATGGTCTTTTGAAGCACCCAAGGGGTAATCATTGGGCTTCTACGAGAAGACTAGTTTTGAATATTTTGCAATAAGGATTGAATTATTACTTAATTAAAGTATTTGGTAATTAAATAGCTAAAAGGGCAATGGCCATAACACTTTTGAGGAATTGATAATTATTTGCTTGCATATACATGCACGGCGTACATCCTAATGGAATCTTTAAAGCATGCAATTTTATGCAATGTTTAATAAAATTGATGTTAAAGAACAAGGCCACCTACCAAATGACGAACCAAAAATGTTTAATATCAAACAAAACGTGGTAAAGAAAAGACACTTTGGAGGAACACAACATGGTTAATGTCTTTGTTCTTTCCTCATATGTTTGAAATTAGTTAATTAAATAATCTTAGAACTTTGTAATTTCCTAGTACAATATTGTTAATTGTCCTAAAGATTAGTATAACTTAAAACCGTCAGTTGGATAAAGCACATTCTCAAGAAAAACAGTTACTAGTAAGGACGAAGTGACAACATGGATTATGTAAGTTTTAGGTATAATGGGCTTAACATGAAAGCAACAAAACATTAAACAAAACTCTATATTCCAAAGTATTTGAGGTTACAAGATTCAATCATCCAAATAGCTTTATATTATTTATTTTGATAAGAATATTGCTAATTAAAAAAATTACCAACGACTTGCCTATTGAGGATCATGAAAGAACAATAATGTATTTTAAAATTCATTAAAATAGTATCCATTGATCAAAAGATTCTTCATTCGTAGTGGCCAATGCCATTTTTGGTGCGGCGATTCGAACGAACAATGTCAAAAGAACTTTCTGACATATGTATACCTTTGTCTCATGTTTTAAAGAGAGGTGGTTAGTGACGAATTCAAGATTTTCACTCGAGGATTTAAATTAGATTGTGTTCATTGTTTAGGTGGTTCAAATTTAATATATGTATAGAAATACTACAATTTAATTTCTGCCGGTAGGATTTGGGTGAGGCCATTTTAGGATTTCTAGAATAAAAACTGTGTATATTTTACCTTTTATAAAATTTACTTGTGAAATTATACTGAATATATTACTGTTGTTATTGATGGTGGCAAGTGGTTATTAAATTAATGGATTAAGAAGTATGAGGATTAAAATTCTATGCTCGACAAAAAAGCAAAACAACATTGGCAGTTTTTCCTCATTCGTCTAGTTTTGATTGACAAAGCTAATAGTTATTACTTGTGACGGTGAGAGGATAATAGATACTCCATTATACTTACCACTTACGTCATCACCACATATAAATATATTTTCCTTTTGACAAAAATAATACATTATAGTCCTTGGACCTATTCATATTAGATAAATGGAAATATACATGAACCACTTTCTAGAAGAATATTTAATCTTATGTATGCCACATGGGCACCACAACAGCAATTGCAATGGGATAACAAACCTTTATCTCATGCTGCCGGCAGGAGTTGGTATAACTGATAAAGGAACGATTTTCAGATCTTAAAGTCGAGATGGACACTATTGGTGGACGGTCTGTAAGTACCTCTTTAAATGTCCAAAAGACATGAGGGCCTGCCTTGGCTCTAATAATGATCGATATCAAAGTCATCTAAACTTCTTATTAACAAAAAGAAAACTTTGATCTCATGTCACTTCTAAGTCTTTTGTAGAGCCTACCTAGCTTGAAAATGTTTAATTAATGGAATTAGTAAAAATATCAAATAGTTAGATCCAAAATCCACTTATATATAAGAAGTAATTTTTGTTGTTGTTGATTTTGTCAAACTTACTTTCGAAACTATCGAAGAATTAGTAACTTGTAGGACACGATGACTAGTTATCCAACTTATAAAGAGACCAATTCTCATAATGGATTAGGAGACAAAAGGATACAACAAAAGTTTTGAGTGTATTAGAATGGACAAAGTGTGACTTCAATTATCAAATAATTGTCACCTTTAACTAACAATAAACTCTTTCACCTCTCATGACAATTAGGTGACTGTTTAATCACCTTTCAATCTGTGGCTCGTTAATTGGATTCGAAAAAGGAAACTGTGAGAGCAATAAGAAGAAGTTGGGCTTGTTTGTGAACCTCTAGAGATAGACAATCATTTTGCTAATGTGATAGAAATATACCTTTTAATCTTGCTTAATTGATACATATGATATATATGTGCACTTCACTGTTATGAATTATCTGCTGACAATAGAAACATAAGGGTTAGTGATAGTCAAGTAGTCTTAAGATGCTTAATAAGTGATATCAACCTCCGACTAGTAATTCAGAAAAATCTAAATGTGTTAATTTGCCATGATCGTGGACCTTTATCTCATTTGACTAAAACTTAACTCTTCCTAGCTTGCTATAATTTTTTTAATGCTCTTTATAGTTAACGTTAACATAAAAACTTTTTGTTTCTTGAATAGTTTTAATACGAATTTTAATTAGACAATCAATTAAAAACTCTATATGGATTTAATATTTAAAATCGACGTTTCATATCATTTTTATGATTGCTCATCCTGACCTGTGTGTCGACCGTAACATCTTTTTATCTTTACAGGATAAAAATATGCTACGTATACACCATTCTTCTGAATTCTGCATTGGATAGTTTGATGCAATGTATCACGGGACAAAATGACTAGTCATCCAACTCATACAAACCAATCTCATAATAGATTAGTGGGGACAAGTAACTACACATGGGTTATGCAAATTTTAGGTAATGAGCTTAACATGGTGAAAAGCCAAAAAAAAAAAAAGAAAAAAAAAAGAAAAGGGGAATATTAAACAAAACCACCTTAAATAATCCAAAAATTTTCAGGCAGCAAGATCCAAAAACTCTTTTGTATGCACATGATTAAAATTGTTTCCACTATTGGCAGTCCCCTTTGAATTCCCTATATACATATTTGCGTGATGCTTATTGATGCCTTACTTGATTATTTAGCTTACAATAATCTCTTTTACCTAGCTCTCACAATAGTTGAGTCTTAATTCTTCTATCAGTCATATGGCCAACTCAAATTCCACATTGAGATTAGTATTCCTTCTATTGTTACTCTTCTCAAGTGTGAATATTTCACTAGCAACTAGATATCGTGGAGTTGAAAGCATAAGGAGATCAAAGATAGACAGCAAGAAGATTTTACAAGAAATATGTTCTAAATTGGGAAAGAAGAAAATTTGTAATAGGAGAGCATTGGTGGATATTACGGATAGAGTGGCACCTGGAGGACCTGATCCAAAACATCATTAGCAACAACTTTTGAATTGTGAATTTTTTTTTTCACTCAATGTCCGATACCCGCATTAGAGCCAGATTAAATCGGGATTCACGCGGGTAATCCCACATTGATTGGGGGGGGGGGGTTTAAGGGGGTAAAGCACTCCCTAACAAAAATAATTGCATACCTAGGAGAGTTTAAATTCAAAACCTTTTGATTAAAGATGAAAAAGTATCAACCACTCTACCACAATCCTTGTTAGTGAATTGTGAATTTTTTATTTAGGTCCATCCATGAAAGAGCAAATGGGTCATGTTGGATGAAAATATATTTGTCTTCAAAAGAGACAAACTACTGTGTCATTTTCATTTTGTGTTGTTGCATTTAATGCAAGTGTGGAAGGGCTAAATTTGTCGAAAGAAGATCTCAGTGCTCTCGCTCATTACTTTCGCTCCTTTATTTTGTGTCTTAATTTGATTGAGAATAATATTTAATTTTAAATTTTGTGGTCTATAAAACTAAATATATGTATAACACATTAAAATATTTTTTAAATTTTTTAATTTTAAACATGTTACGGAAAAAATTAAAATTAAAGAATTGAAGCATAATATAGAAATTAACATTCTTTTTTAAACATATTAAACAGAAAAGTACGAGCTTAATTTCATTTCTAGAATAAAGGACATGAAGTAAGTTACAACTGGAAGAATAAAACTTGGAGAGCCTTCTTCATCTTTGATCGAATATGTTATCATCATCAATTGCCTCAATGGTTTCTTACTAAATCACAATGAATTGTATTCTTTTTAAGTACAACCACTCTCTTTTGTCTAGGAAGACTTATTATTTTTGTGGTGTCTTTGGTTCAGCTCAAGTCATCCCTTTTAGTACAATATTGGACTTGTAACGCCAGCTCATTCAAGTTTTACATCACCCTTATCCCTTAACTCATACTTCATTCATGAATACATCACACTTCCTCTTTTTTTTATTGTAAGGAGTTATTTAGTGAAATTGTAGCTAATTATTTAAGCAAGTTATGAGTGAACATATCAATGGTTACATTCATTTCTAACAATTACTATTGGGGTCTTTAGGATTTGATGAGAAACTATATCCCAAAACCCCTAGAACCCATGCACGAACATGTCCCCTCTGGTTGTTCCTTGTGTAATTTGCATTCTATCTGGAGTGAATTTCCATGAGTGAATCTTGGTATAGAAATAAAAGTCTTAACCTTGAAGGTGAAACCTAAGCATAGTTCTTGAGAAACCCTTCTTACTTCTTTCTTGAGAATATCTTTTAGTGTTTTGAAAAATAATAGAGGGTAAAGACTTGGACTATATATATTAAGGGTAAAAGGGCTTAAAATGGTTGATTGACATATTATGGGGTTCATAACAAATGTCTAAAATACCCCTGAGAAGTTAGGTAGAAGTACAAGAAATTTTCTATCGTGGGTCACCATGAGTGGACCTATAACTCATGGTGAGGGATCATGATTCGTGACTCGAATCGTGGTCCTGGGCTTTGGTTTACTGGAGTTCTTGGTACGACTCATAGGTCCATGTAGGGAGTCATAGGATGACTCATGGCATTAGGGATTGAAAATTTAGATTTCAGTACTTCAACATGATTTGACAGTACGACTGGTAACTTAGAGTTACGAGGCATACCTCCACTCATGTTCTTGCACTATTATTCTTCAAGAACTTTAAAATGTCAACGTTCTGTCCAAGCTCTCACAAGCTAATAGACAAGTCCGTACAAAGAACGAGGCTTGACTTGATTCTTGATTCCGTGGGTAAGTTTTTTTTCTGGTTTTTATTTCTGAGCTGAGATTTGGAATTTCTAGGCTAGTACAAACATAGGCTATTAAATTATCTCCTCCTTGGGATCATTCATCCTTGAATGAAGGCTAGAGTTGAGTTTTAAAATAAATTTGGCTAGCTTGCCTGAGTATTGTCAGGAAGATGAGAACCGAGTTGTACTAAACATAACATGGACATAATTGGCTAAAAAATATAGATATGGAGTAGTTGACTCTAAGCATGAAACTGGAAGGAAAACTAGAATTCAGGAATAACTACCTTATACTGGCCCGACGCTAGAAGGGGAAAATATGGGTACTTCTTCATCATATATATCAACCTCTGCCTTTTATGTAACTCCTTCAATAGACTGATTTCTCCATAATATCTTAACTAAATCTACCTTTTTATTCTGGAGTTTGTGATCCTATCTATCTAGAATCTGGACCGTTATTTCTCATAAGTGAGGCTATCTTTTACAACTATGCTCTCTACAAGAACAAACACGAAAGATCACCCATACAATTTTTAATAGGGAAACATAAAACACTTGATGGATTACTTCCAACTTATGCTGAAGATCTAACTCATAGGCCACCTAGCCTACCTTTCTCAACATCTAGTATGGACCAACATAAAGAGAATTGAGTTTCCCTTTTTTCCTTAAATGCTACACCTTTCATAGGTGAAACCTTCAGAAAGACCCCAATCATCTCCACCAGACTCTAATTTTCTCCTTCTAACATCAACATATGACTTCTCTCTGCTCTAAGTTGTCTTCAGCCTTTTCCTAAATAACCTAAAATTTCTAAGTAGCCTCAAATACCGACTCTGGTACTATTAAAGTCTTATCACCATCCTCAAATCAACAAATGATAGATCTACATCTCCTCCCATAGAAGGCATCAAATGAAGACATCTAGGTAATGGAATTATAGCTATTGTCATACGTAAACTCTAGCAAAGGTAGGTGGTCCTCTCAACTACCCTTAAAGTTGAGTGCAAAAGACCTTAGCATATCTTTTAATGTTTGTATCCGCTGAGCCTGGCAATCTATCTGTAGATGAAAAGCAGTGATGTGATGGACCTGAGAATCCAAACCTCTTTGAAAAGATCTCCAGAACTGCAAAGCCAATTGAGTACCCCTAAATAAAATGACAGTCAAGGGCATACCATGCATATAGAAAATCTCCTAAATAACAATCTTCTATACTCATTTACTGTAAATTTGGTATTAACTAAAAGAAATAGGTTGATTTGGTCATCCTGCCCATAATCACCCAAATAGAATCACGCTTCATCCTGGTATGCAGTAAACTAGTGATGAAGTCCATATTAATGACTTGCCATTTCCATATCGAAATCCCAAATCTCTGCATCTCACTACTGGCTTTTGGTGCTCAATCCTCACTTCCTAGTAGTTTGGATACTTATCCACAAACTTGGCTATGTCCTTCTTCATTTCATTCCACCAATAAACTTTCCACAAATCTCTATTTATTTTGGTAGTATACGAATAAATAGAGTACCTAGAACTGTGAGACACTGACAGAATCTTCTCCTTTAATCCATTTACATCGAGAACACCCAAACGACCCTAATAACAAAGCACACCATCTCCCCCTTGGGAGAAACCTACACTTTCTGCTTATTCGCTACACCCTTTAGCTGAAACAAAACCAGATCACTATCCTGTTTTTCCTTTACCTCAACAACCATGGAAGAATTAGATGCATTCTGCACTATCATACCACCACCATCACTCTCAACTAGTCTAACACCTAATGAGTAAGTCTGTGCATATCAGGGGGAACTTCTCATATAAAACCTACAAAGGGCATCAACAACCATGTTGGCCTTAATAGGGTGGTAAATCACACTCATATCATAGTCCTTAAGTTCATATTCTTCTAAATCAAGAATCAAGGATTTATTATGCCAAAGGTCATGAGAAGCCATAATTTGGATTAAATCATGTAAAATCATGTTATTTAATTAAAACTATGGGGATGATGATAATAAAGTCAAAGTAAGAATTTCATGCATAATTATTAAGTCTAAAACCATCGGAACAATGAAGAATTAAAAAGATAACTTTGGGTAAAAAACCCAAGATTTGACAATACTTCATTATTCTTAAAAACCAAAGTTTTTGGGCATAAGGATGGAAGGAGTCCTCATTGAATATCTCAATACCTTATTTGGAGTGAATTTCCCTGAGTGAATCTTTGTGTAAAAAGAAAACACTTAACCTTGGAGGTGAAACCTAAGCATAGTTCTTGAGAAACCCTTCTGACTTCTTTCTTGAGAATATCTTTTAGTGTCATGAAAAATAATCGCGGGGAAAGACTTGGAATATATATATTAAGCATAAAAAGGGCCTAAAATGGCTGATTAACATGTTATGGTTAGGAAAAATCCAAATACCCCTAAGGAGTTGGATAGAAGTACAAGAAATTTTCTATTGCTAATTACTATGAGTCGACCTACAACTCATGATAAGGGATGGCGAATCATGAATCAAATTATGGTCCTGGGTTTTGGTTCATCGAAATTCTAGGTTAGGTCCTTGGTACGACTTGTAGGTCCATGTCACGAGTCATTCGATGACTTATGGTATCAAGAAATAAAAATTTGGATTTCAAGACTTTCGGATCATGAGTTGAAAGTACGACTCATAACTCAGAGTCATGAGTTGTACCTCTTCCCCTGTTCGTGGACTTAGGTTATTCTTTAAGAATTTTAAAATATCAAGGTTCTGTGCAAGCTCTCACAAGATGACAGAAGTGTCCGTACAAAGCTCCCACAAGTTGTGACTCGACTTGTGGCTCCCCGGGAAAAGTTTTCTAGTTCTAGTTTTGATTTTTGAGCCGAGATCTAAACTTTCTAGGATAGTACTAGAATGGAGTATTAAACTAAACTTCGGGATAGTATGATTGTGATCTGGAGGAGGGTTTTTCCTATTTAATTCATTCCTATAGATATAATACTTGTGTTTGAGCATTCTTGTTCATGCACATATACTGATGGACTGTGGTATGATCTGGAGAGAAAGATATTGGATTTCTATTTTTAAAAGAGAAATTATGCCACTTGGATAACTAATTTTGGTCACTTGAGGGGCATGTACCAATTTTATCATTGTTACTGGATTTTCTAGGGAAAAAGATTGTTTTTATCATTGCTTTTTAGTTTTCAAAGAGTTTGTACTATTTTAATTAAAATTCAGACTAAAGAACTTGTTGGTTCATTTCTATATTTTCTTCTATTAAGGGATGGGGGGGGGGGGCAACCCATTGAGAGTGGCTCTGGAACCTTTTTGCTTTCTTATATGTGAGATGAGTGGCTCGTAAAGAGTGGCTTTAGCCGGCTTATCGAGTGTGGCTCCAGGTCCTAATTTTTAGTGCATTAGACAGATGTTGCATTGCGTCATTTCATATTGTATCACACTGTTTATGTTACCTTATATTATGTGTACTACTAGTATCTTTTCTTTCACTGATTTTAAGCCTTTTCTTACTAATCTCTTTCCACTGTAGGTGCATTCTAATTTGTTATTTATAGTATTTACTACCTTCTAAGCTCAGTCAGCCTATGATGCCTACTGTTACCCCATGTTTTGATACTTATGCTACACTTTTGCATATTTTTTTTCATGCATCTCCTGGCATGAGTCATCCTAATTGATTTTGCTTGTTTAGTATTGTTGCTGACTCGGACCTGCGATGAGATCTTGGGGTTTGGAGACTTACCTTTGTATATTTTGGTACATCTTGTGCTAGTATAGTGCTACTCTTGTACTTCAGACATTTTTGTGTCGTGACACCAAGTTCGTAGATTAGTTTTTCGCAATATATGTTATTTATCCTATTTTTCCTAAGTCATGTTTGTACATTTTTTATTTGTATATTGATATATGCTAGTGGCCCTTACCTCATTTTTTTTTCTCTTTCTTTAATCTATTATGTGTTCTGTATTTGGATTACCAACTGGAAGGTTATAACACGCGTCATCATGGCCTGATTATGGGTCATGACATTCTATCTATGTGTGTGTATATTTATTACCCACACACATATG
>JBDJHY010286885.1:0-10128 GCA_039654485.1 Withania somnifera
TTTCATAATATCCTGAAAAAGATGCTAATCACATTGGTTAGAGGTATTTCCACATATTCACTACAAAAACATCACATGCTATACAATTATTCTCCAAACAAAGTTAATTACTAAGAGTTAAATGGCTTTTCGGCAGGTAAAACTGCCTATGATCAACCATCTGTCCATTGAACTTGAAAATTTTGGGCATTTTTCATAAACTGTCAAAGCATGATTCCTTAAACCTGATTCTAAGCTTTTGATCTTTCACTATTTTTTTAAGTTTTTGGAACAAGCCCAATCTATACCTAACAGATATTTAGCCGGAAAAAGTCCATATTCATCCAGCCGTGTGGCCAAGATGTACCTCTAATCGGAAACATGATTTGTAAATATAGCATGGATAAGGGCTCATCATCTTCAGAAACTTCTCTCCCACTACTCGTAGAAGCATCTGCAACATCTTTTCCACTGGCCTCAACAACTTGATGAGTGATGAAATTACCACTCACAATAGTCTTTTTTAATGTTCTTTTATAGTGTTTCACCATCATATGAGTTTATTTTGTGTTGTAAATTGATAAATTTTAGGCCTGATTGGTGAAGAAGCACTATGGATGAAAATAACTAAAAATACAACAAAAAGGCTACTGTTTTTGAAAATCTAAAATTAACCGTGATCGCTCTAGTACAACGTGATCGCGCCAATTGCATAAATAGGTAAAGTAAGCACAAATGCGTTACACAAGAGCAATCACACCCAAAATAGAAAACATGGAATTAGCACGAACATGCGTGATCGTGCCTGATATAGAGTTTTATCAATTAGCACGAACAAGCTACAGTGGTGCGATAGCGCTAAAGCGGGACTGGCAAACACCTGGATAGCAGTAGAATTCACATTTTTGGATCCCAACTCTACATAAAACATACCAAGCACATATTACGGATTATCTTTGGTAGAGTTTGGCTTACATCACAACAAAAGGAGAGCTTGCAACCATCCACCTACACTTTGGATTGAAGAATTTGTGATTTATATTGTTAAATCCTTCACCCATCTCTTCTCCCCTAGTTTTAATTGTTTATTTTCAGTGTCTAGAGCTTCAACATTGTTTAACTCTTATATTTGTAATTGATATAATACTTGGATTTGGATTTTGGGTTTTAATATCATTGTATGCTTTGGTGTTAATTTAGTACTAGTTGATCACTAATTGAGTTTCGTGGGTCTAAATTTATCTTGTTGTTGAACTAAATTCTAAAGGGAGTAACTAACCCTTGGACTTTCCCATTTACTTTAATTGAGCTCGAGAGAGCTAGTTTGAGTCGGAAAGATAAATTTAGCATAATTTAGAGTTTTGAATTCTATTTATGGGTTTTGACTAGAGATAGTGAAATCCTAAGTTTTGAATTCTATCTTGTGGGTTTTGACTAGAGATAGTGAAATCCTAGTATAGGATAAAATTGGTTTGGTTGTCATATTTCTTAGGTTAGTTCGAGAGAACAATATTAAGAAAGATTCACTAGTGTTAGAGACAAACTACCTTAGAATGTAAGGCTAAATCCCAAACTTCATGCTTGATCGATGAATATTTAATTAACTATCATGGGTCATTGATGATTTAATTCCCTAGTTTGGTTCTTGTGATCTTTGAGTTGTGACGCCATTGATCAACCTATGTTCGTATTTTATATTTGACACCTTTTTATCTTACTTTAAACCCCCCACCCTCGTTTCAAACCTTGTACTATCCGTTCAAGTTATAGTGATTGCACTTTATTTTTTGCTCTTACTAGATTGTCTCACATATAATTGTTCCTTGTGGATTTGACCCCGACTCTTTTTTGGGTAATTATACTTTGACAATATCTGCGTACACTTTTAGATTGATTTCAGATTGTAGTTGAGCGTTATAAGTATGTACATTATGCAATGTAACTAGCTTTAATAGTACTAACCAAGTCAATGCACATTTACTCACACCGTCCCACTACAACTCTATCTACAAAAACAACTAATATGACTTTTTCTCTTAAGAAAGTAGTCACTCACTCCATCATCGAGAAAAGTCACTTCACAAGTCCTACAAATTTATTAAACTTAAACAAAACAAACAACTAATTAATCCAATGAATTATCAAAGTAAGCTCCAGTTAACAAATCCAACATCCAAATCAAAACAAACAAACTACTATATAGCATAAGCACCTCCAACTTAAAACTGTACAGTACCCTCACTATAAATAACAAAGATAAACATAAAGCTAGTTTGAGGGGCTCTCTGAAAAGTGTAGTATGTCTGCTACTACAGAGGCCTAGATGCTCTATCACCATCTCCCCCAACTAGGGCATCATCATCATCTTCAGATTCTTCAGCATCAGACACTAACCAAAAGCTCTTTATGCACTTCTACATCCTATTCAACAACTTATTTCGTACTTTCTCCCTCTTCTTCTACTCCACCATCTCCTTGGTGATCTTCTCCAACCTCTTTTCCTGCGCCAAGTACCTCTTCTTTAAATCTTCTGTCTTTTTTCAATCCTCTCCTGGCGTGTAACAATATTTGTCAAGGTGGGTGCAATGTCAGCCACCGCAGAAGATGAGTCAGAAGATAGCTCATGACTGAAGCATGCACTCCAGCTATCTGAGTAAAGATATGTCTAAATAGCTTAGGTATGTCAGCCATGGCATGATGTCTCTAGATGGAATCAGTATTAGTAGTGAATGTGGTGGGCTCTGTCTGGACTGAATATGGATCATTATTTGTTGTGCCTCTTGAAGCCAAACCTGACTTTAGCTTCCTCTTCTTTACTATTGAACCCAAAATTGACTTCCTCAATGGGCAAATAGGGACATTTGGCTCAATCCAATCATCATCTATATCAAATTCGAGCCCTACTTCCTGGAAGAATTCTATAATCAAATAAGGAAACCAAAAAGACCCAGTCCTACTCTAGAAACAGTTCTTGATCTTCTAGAGAATCAAGAATCCAATATTCACAGGCGTTTCGTCAATCATATAAGCTATAGTATATGCACCATATGGTGGAACCTCAGTCTCATGTTGACATGGCTGAACTCAGTTGTAGATAATTGACAACTAATTTTTTTCGTCTACTGAGAAAGAATGTCAGTAGATCTTGATCTCACAGACTACCCATATGGGAGGTTCTTGGCCCGGGCATACTACAGATGTAACTTATGTCCTACCGATGCTCTTCTTCTCGCTTAATAGGTTGGTTTCATTATCATCAAGCCATAATAGTAGTTTATTTCCTCGGTTCCAATGCTGAAGGTTTTTCCCCGGATAGTGATCACATGGTTTTTGAAATTCATCTCTAATGCATTTTCGTAGAACTGTCGAATAATGACCTTATTTTCTTTGCACAAAGTAGTTATGAAGCAATTTCATTTTGATCAGAACACTCATGCATAGAACTCGAGAAACCTTTGCTATACATTTTTACCGCAATCCGTCTTTTCGAGAACAACTTCCTTGACTCTAAATCTGATGTATACTCGGGAACAACTTCCTTGACTCTAAATCTGATGCATACCTCCTAGCACATTTGAGGAAGCGAACCTAGTCACATCATAGATCTCTTCATCAAAAGTCTGCTCATTTTGCTCCTCCAAGTCGGATGAATTGCCACTCATTTTATCCCAAATATACCTACAAAATGTTTTAGCAAATGTAAGAGCTAGGTACGAACATGTAAAACAAGTGCATTGAGCCAAATAAATGATTTGAAAAAGTCCAAACTCAGCATTATGCAAAGTTACTCTTTCTTTACAGTTTCAGTCTTAAGCACGATCGCACACATATACTGGTGAAATTACCCCTCATCGTAGTCTTTTTTGATATTATTTTATAGTGTTTAACAATCATATGAGCTTATTTTGTGTTGTAAATTGATAAATTGAAGGTTTGATTGATGAAGAAGCACTATGGATGAAAATGACTGCAAATAGCGCTAAAATGCTACTGTCTCTGGAAATTTGGAACTTAAGCATTATCATACTAGTACGGTGCAATCGCGGCAATCATAGAAATAGGAAAATAAGCACAAATGCATTACACAAGAGAGATCACTCCCAAAATATAAAAAATGGAAATTAACGTGAATTCTCTTAGTCAGCACAATCATGCTTGATCTGGAATTTCACCAATTAGTAGGAACGCGCTACAGTGGCGCAATAGCGCTAAAGCGGGACTGGCAAACACCTAGACAGAAGTGAAATTTCACATTTTTGGATCCCAACTCTACATAAAACATATCAAGCTCGTATTGGGGATCATCTTTGGCAACCTTTGGCTTACATCACAACAAAGAGAGAGCTTGAAACCATCCACTGATCATAGGCAGTTTTACCTGCCGGAAAGCCACGTAACTCGTATTTATTAATCTTGTTTTGAGATTATTGTATAAAATTTGATGCTTTTATAAGGAATATGTGAAATACCTCTAACCAAAGTGATTAGCAACTTTTTACAAGATATTATGGAAATACGAAAGAAAATTAGTAAAGCAAAGGCAAGTCAAGAAGTAAAGAAGAAATTCCAGCAAAAATACACTGACTAGAATAGGGATCACGTCGTGATCCTTATCATGATTCTGTTTTACGAACAGTGGTTGGGCCTGTTTTTAATTGGGCTGATTAAGGAAAATTTAGTCTTTTCACCAACAAGGGTAAAAACCCTTAAGAGGTGTTTTTAGAGGCATAATAAAGGAGATTAGTTTGGGGGAACAACAAGTATTGACTTGAGGAGGCAATAACCAAGGAAGGAGGGAAACCTAGCAAGAAAACATCACAATACCAAGGTTGAAGATTGATCATACAATTTACTTACGGTACTATTTAAATATGAACTACGTGTTTAGTATGTTTCTTATGGGATAAAACCCTAATTCTAGGTCTTGGGGTTCACACACCATGTATGGATCATAACTAATGTAACTTATTTTGTTCCAGTTAATCGATTGTTCTTCTATTTTATTATAATTGCATTTCTAATTACTCGCCACTTTTAGAAGCAATCTTGTGCTTGCTATGTTATTGAATTCGATAACCGTGTGAGTGAACAGAAATAGAAGGAGTTTGTTTATGCTACCAACCTTAATCCTAGGAAAGCAATATAACTAGCATAACTAAGACATAATCGTGTACTTAGTTGCTTCGCTTGGGTACCTTAGGGAAGATAGCTTAATGCTATTATGATAAGCGAACAACACTCTAATCCGGCGTAGTTGTTACTTGATTAATTAGGTGGCTAACGGACAATCAATCCTTAGTCATATTATCAACCCCTAACTCAACAATCAACGGACAAATATCTTTACTTAATGATAGTTCATATGTGTGTGTGTGAGTAATACCATAGCCCTAGAATCGCTTTAATTCTTGAAGTCATCTACTCGAGTTTTTACATCTTTATTTCTAGTCTAATTTGCACTTTAGTTATACCTAATTTAATATACTCTTATAAATTTATAATTGATACTTGGACCTAAATCACTATTTAGCTTTGTCAAGTGAATTAATTAAATATAAGTCCCTGAGGGTTCGACAATCCGGCTCGCAAAAGCCACTATATTACTTGTACGATCGCGTACACTTGCGTGTGCATTTGGACGTAACAGTCACTAGGTACCAAAAAAATATAAAAGAACAAATAAAGCAATTAACATATAATAAGAATTGAGCGAGTTGGATTTTGAATGCAGTTTAATCAATTTTAGCTCAATTTGTTTTAGCTCAAGCAACTTTTTAAGGAATCAATAACCTGCTTGCTCAATCTATCTTGACTCGTTTAAATCTAGCTCAATTAATAAAGTTTATTTTCTATTTTACCTTTACAATTAATTTTTTTAAAGGATAACAATTTAATTGAAAAGTTTCAATAAAGTCTTTAATGGATAAATTAGTAAAATTATCCTTCTCATTTATAATTTTAAGAAATGTATAAAATGAATAATGAACAATTAATATAAGACGGAGGGTAACACATTGATTTGTCTCCCTCAAAATATGTGTAACCCTAATTTTGTTCACTTTCAATAAATATTTAAAATCTTTAATAACAACCCGAAGAGTTGATAACAGTGAAGAACATGTCTTACCATTTAAAGCAA
Organism: Withania somnifera; assembly: GCA_039654485.1. Lineage (NCBI taxonomy): Eukaryota > Viridiplantae > Streptophyta > Magnoliopsida > Solanales > Solanaceae > Withania > Withania somnifera. Next base: position 6,119 of record JBDJHY010286885.1, read on the forward strand.
AAATTAGATTCTTAACAATTTTTGCCTCAAAGTTCTAAATCATTTTCTTGGTGATCCAGTTAATAGTAAGAGCATTGAAATACATAAGTTTGATTCTTTGCCACATGGAAATAGTGGCATAGACTTAGAGGGTTTGGCCATGAATTTTTTTTTTTTTTTGAAATAAAATTTATTTTATTTAAAAATTGTGTTTGATTATAAAAAATTTCATATATAATTTGGAATCAAATTGAAAAATTGAAAACAGGTTGAAATTTATTTTTATTTTTTTTCAAATTCAATTTCGACTTTTAATATTGTTACATATTACCTTAATTTTTATATGTTTAGAAAAGTATTGCATGATATTTTATTTTCTTATGCAACATTACTTATAAGTCATGTTTCAGTTATTATATTATTAAAAAATGAATATATTTATCTAATCGGTGTTTTATTATTGCTATATTAAAAAGAATGAACAAACCACGTAGTTCAAACGTCAATAAATAGACAGATGATATACTGATAGAATAAATTTATGATAAATGTTTATTCACAACAGTTCTCCTATCATTGTCATTAGTGAAGTATAATTTTATATTGTTAAGTAGAGTAATTTTACTATTTATAAAATTTGAAATATAAAATTATATTTTAAAAAGAATCTTTCTAAAGATTAAAAAAAAATCCTTTTAAAAAAATACATCAAATATAATTTCAAACTCCTAACTCTAATTTTTTTTTAATTTTAATGATCAAACGCCCAGCTAGTGAGCGCATATTTTAGCTGTACAGTTTGTTTCCTATTAGAGTTAGGGGAGAAACTTTTTGGCTTGAATATGATTCTTTTAGGTACTCAAAGGCTCTAATATCTTGTCGGGACATTGAATATGCTTTGATATTTTCTTTTTCCTAATTTTAGACAACTACTGCTTTTATCAATGAAATAACGAAAACCACCTTGTACCCTTTCGTCGGTCACAATTTTTTATTTTTTGTGGATATAGTTGGAAGTGTAGGAAAATGGACTATCACATGATCATTTTTAAGGGCTTAATTTTTATTTTTTATATAAAATATAGCTTTTTTAAGTAATAGCCAAACTTTCCTTTTAACTCTCTGTTTTTTTTTTCTCTCTTTCACCTCCTTCCTTTTTGCTCACCTGGTCTCTCCCTCTCTCTAAATGCTCTCTCTCTCTCTTCTCTCTTTTTGTTGCATAAAATTTATATTACAATTCTAGTAATATACTCATAGACTTTATAAAAATACATAAAATCAATATCAAAACTTTATAGTAATTATATAAAATATATATTTATATTGTGTAGAAATTGTATTATTTTTGTGCATATATATATGTGTGTGTGATGTGTATCGAAGTTGTATTTATTTTATATAAAATATATATTTTATAGAATGCGTGTAAAAACTGTATAGTTGTTGTATAGAATATACATATACATATGTTGTGCATAGAAATTGTCTTTGTATAAAATATGTTTTTTATAGGAGGTATATAGAAACTGTATTAGTTTTGTATAAAATATGTATTTTTATAGAATGTGTGTAGAAACTATATCATTATTATATAAATAAAATTGTATTTTCCACAATTGTGTATGTATAGAAAAATTGTAGTTGCTATATAAAAATGTATATGTTCTAACACAATTATATTGTTATAATTTTTAAAAGAAAAAGTGGAAAATAAAATTTTAAAAATAATCAGTGACAAAAATAAAAACAGAATAGCAAAAAAGGAAAAGAATAGAAATGATGATTTTTTTAAAATAATTGAAATAAAATCTTTTTAAAAAAAGTATAAAAGCAAAAAAAGAAAACAGTGATTTTGTAAACAATAAAAGCTTTTGAAAAAATTGAAAGCAAAAAAAAAAGTAATGAAATTGTGAAAAAAGAAAAGAGAATTTAAAAAAAGAAGTTAAAACAAAATAGAAAAAAAATTAAAAGAAAAGAGAAAGAAAATAGCAAAAAGAACAAAAAAAAATAAAAGGAGCAGCGAAGAAAAAAATATAGTGATTTTATAAAAAAAAAAAAATTAATGGCAATGAAAGACTTTTAAAAAGCAAAAAAAGAAAAAGAAAAAGAAGAAAGTAGCTGAAAAGAATAAAAGAAAAAAGAAAGAAGCTTAAGATAAGTAGAAGCCATCGAAAATTTGCTTCAGCGGCCACTTGATTGGAATTATTTTTCATTAATTGCCTTCATATATATATAATTGGACTGATTAATATGATTGGCATTATAGAGTCCGAAACCTAAAATGCAATATTTTGGATAAAAAAAATTATATAGACGACTGTAATTTGAATTAAATTAAAATGGACAAAACGTCGGCACCTCTACGATTTTAACACGAATGCGGACCCATTTACCTTTATCTTTTACCAAATGGTTCAAGTAAATACGAGCTTCTTAATTTTTTTTTAGCAAATCATTCAATCTTATACGAGTTCTAGTATCCACATACATGAATGTATTGTTCTTGATTTATCCATGTTCTACGTCTTAGAATAATCATTACATGTACGTGTATTTATGTCGGTTTGCTATATAGTAGCTTGTTAACGAGTCATGGGCAGTGATGCATAGAGGTAGAGAGAAGGGTAATAATACACGTAAAGAATATGGATTTGGAAAAATGGGCCCATAGTTGGGCAAATTGTTTAGGTGTAAATATTTTGTTCATTTTGATATAGATCAAATTCAGTGGCTTATATGAAATTTTTTATTCAGTATTGCCCGAGACTTCGGACACGGCATTTGGCATCCATAGCACATAGAAGAACCCATCATATTGGATACGTTCTACGTATGAAATTTTACAAAATCAACCTTGATACATAGCTGACTGGATTTCAAGCCCAATTGGATCTCATTCACTGAAAAAATAACTCATTATGTTCGGAATTAAGTAAACTTCCAGCAGTCGCAGGAAGTGCTATTAAATCAGTATCATGTCTAACACAGTAGCATTTTTGTTGTTATTCACAAAATTTAGCACACCAAATATATTATTTGGTTACGAGTTTAAAGTCTCAAATAATTAACACGTGTATAAGTTATGAGGCAATCTATGTGTAATTTTATGTAAGATGATGAATTAACTAATACATAAATAATTGAATCCTCCTGAAACCAAACTATCCCTTCCTTCCTGCTAGTAATGTACTCAGAAACTAGAGGAAATGTTCACAAATGGCATGCTATATAGCTATATACGTATGCAAACAATAGACTGGCATCTTTCAATATGCAAACAATAGACTGGCATCTTTCAATAACTACTATTACAAGACTTGCTGTATGAAGATGGATATGGCAACTGCGCTAGCATAAGGACCCAAGGAACGAGCAATGTACCTATTGAAATCTTGGAGAGCAAAATGAACCCCATCTTCTCCACCAGGTAAAACACCACCAAAAGCTCTGGTTCCAGCAGAGTCACCGATTGTACAGCCAACACTCATTGCTGCACCTGTAGGATCTGTTTTACTTCATGACAATTCAGAACACGGTGAAACTATCAGAACATAGTTTGAGTAGACCTGAAGACTCATCAACCATGATAATTTCTTGCTCAGATTGTAGGTATTAGCTCTTCAGGATTCTCGATGCCATTGAGACAAGGTGGCTTGGCAGCTCCATAATAGATGAACGCCATCATTTTGGATAACTCATCTGCTGTTCGGCTCACTGCTCAAGAATTAACCCCAAAAAATATTAGATATAAAAGGAGGATTTGCGATGCAGTAACAAAGCTCCAAAGTAATATTCATTAGATAGACTTCACCCTTTCTCACGGTACAAGATTTTCCCTGCTTTAGTGAAGATGAGCTCAGGAAAAACAGAGACTTTCAAAGCAGACACCAAGTCAACTTCAACAACAGCATCAATTGCTACACACTAGATGGGGAAAAAACTATCAGTAGTGTGTTTGAAATATAACTAACTGGTTAAATCTGAATGGTTTAACTAACCCTTGGTGATGGTAGCCTGCAACTCCAGATGAT
>JBDJHY010286906.1:0-10128 GCA_039654485.1 Withania somnifera
GACCTTTACTACCTCAGTCAGCACTGCCGTGGGACGTAGTCATGCAACCACGACTTGCGCCTCATGTATTTCTACTTTTTATGGTTATCATTTTCTCAAAGTGTTTGAATTTTAATACTTTAAAACAAAGATCTACAATTACGATCCCCACATACGGCGCCAATTGATGAATATCAAAAGGTCACCAACAACTCCTACTATAAATCTACCTTAAAATAAAGAAACATGTGCAATGAATCTCGAGCAAGCACCTATAAAACAGAGCCCAGGGTGGTCCTCGGGGTAATTCTCCGATGCTTAAGTTAGTAAAGAGCTTTGAGAGAGTATATCAATAGTATTTGTGAATAGTATAGTAAGCATACTTTTGCCTCTGTTCTTTCTGGCTTTTACATGTGTCTTTTGTAATGGCAACATTAGTGGGTGCTGGAAATAAAGAGTAACCTCCACAGTGGTTATTGCCACTTTCTTTTACCGTTGTCCCATTACTGGTGGTGTAAATGGGGAGTAACTTCCGCAATGGTTAACAACCACATTAATAGTAATTACTTTACCGTTATTCTACGGTATTAATAGTAATTGATTAATTGTGATAATTATAGTAATTTCTACCATTATTCTACAACTGAATAGCTCCAATGCAAAATAAATCAATGTCAAAATAGACCCCAAAAAAGCAAAACTTGAAAAAATAGCATAAAATAAACTTGATTCTTCAAAATTTGGAATAAAACCATATGGAGAAGGAAAGATCTGAAATTTCTTTTTATAAATTCTAGTATCTCCTTTTTGGTATTCTCTATTTCATTAAGAGCCTAGTAGCCATAGGAAATTTTGCTTAGCTTGCAAAAAAATTCTCCTCCTCCCATTTTTCAATCAAAGCACCAAATCCTAAAATAACACCAACATCAACAGTACGAAGGCTATTCATATACCAACAATCCTTTATTTATGAAATAGGAAGCAAAACTTGGAAACCCAAAATAGAATTTTCCTCTTTCCTTTGTTTAAATCTTCTTTTGTGAGACTCAAATTTAATCATGTTTATTTGTTTCATTTTTTTGAGTTTTACATTAATGAAATCAAGTGATCTTTTTTTGGTATAAGAAAAGAGGAGTTAGGAAGAAGACATTTTTGTTGGTATAAGGGAAAAAGAGTTGGGGAAGAAGACGTTATAAAGAGCTTTTTTTGAATTTTTTTATTTTGTTGACATGTTAATTTTTAATTAGTCTTGTAAATATTTTTTTTGGATTCATGCGCTTTAAAAATATGCATTACATTTATAATGTCATATCAATAAAAAGTATTTACTAGGTATTATTTTGAATAGTATAAATATTCAATGGTATAAGGCTGACTTAAGATGTCTAAGTGAAAGAAGATGTTAAATTTAAATGGATGACAATGAATTTTCTCTTTCACTTTTCAATATAAGAAAAGATTTCTTAAACTTGCTTATATCATGTATTATGTATGCTTTTCATAAAACAATATAGAATTTATTTTAATATTTTATTAGGTAAAGCCTACAAATACTGATTTGCATATCATTAATGAAACTAAAAGAATAGATTCAATTTTTTTCATGGAAAAACACAGTTTCAGATTTTAAATATTTTTTTTTCAAATTTCACAATGAAAACATGACTAAACACCCCCTTATTTTGTTATTTTTCTAATGAATTAGTAATCTATATTGCTGCGTCATTTGGTTTGTAAGATCATCTATGACTTACTAGGATAATAAGTTTTTATTTTCTTTTTTTAAAAAAAAATCAATTCCAATCATATATTTTGATACAACTCATATTTCATTTGTTTCAGTTTACTTAGCACTGTTGACTTGACATAATTTTTAAAAATTTCACTTAGAGATATATTTTATTAAATTAACCGTACTAATGATAGTTTATTATATTATTTAATATAGAAATATTATTTATAAAAAGAATTCTTCGCTAAAATGGATAACTAAGAAACATCCACTTTTTAGCATAAATGTCAAAAAAATGAAAAGGAAATAGTATTAACAAGGTATTTAAATTAAGTGTGACAAAAAAATATTGAAATTTAAAAAGAGTGACACAATTTTTAAGAATTAGGTGCAGGTTACAATTATCTCATTAGTAATTAAAGATTTTTTATTTTTAAAAATAAGCCCACAAGCTTTTTTTAACACTTTGACCCAACATCATACTAAAACTGAAAAAAATAGTTGTCTCCAGCTTTTTCGTCAACTACCTACCATTATTCGGGCCTTATTCTCCCCAGATTCTTCTTTTTGTCTTCTTATTCTTCTTCCTCCTACTTAGAGGTATCATTGATGTTGCTTGTGCTATTGTTATTTTTTTGGTTGTTGTTGTTGTGTTGAAGAGAAGAGAGAGAAAAAACCTTTTTATCTTTCATTCCCGTACTTTTTCCTGACAGAAATTTTTTGCAATCTTAAAATAAATTTTGATGATTTTAGACTGTATTTTTTTGGTGTATCATTCGGAATTATTTGAAGGGTGATTTTTATTCACTTTGCTAAGTGAATATTGTTGTTTTTTTGGTATTGCTCTTCCAGATTTTATCTACTGTTATTAAAAATAGATTCAACAATTACTGAAAAAAATTCTCAACAATTGTTGAACTAGTTGTTGAGAACATATTCAGTAATTGTGAGTAATTTTAGCATTTGTTGAAATGTTTCTTAAATGAATTTGTTCTCAGAAAAGAATTCAGCAATTGCTGAGAACTTTTCAGCAATTTCTAGGGAAGCATATGCTTATACATTTGTTTTAGTAATTGTTGAAATATAAGAAAGAAGTATAATTACTTCTCAGCAATATCTTAAATTTTCTCAGCAATGTTTTTCTAATCAAACTTTCTCAGCAATTGTTGAATTGGTTTTAACCAATAAATTCAACAATTGCTAAGAATTTTTCTGCATTTGTTGAAAATAGTTATGCTACTTCTAGTGAAACTTTCTCAACAATTGATGAATTTATTTTAAGCAACAAATTAGACAATTGCTGAGAAATTTTCTGAATAGCTCTCAATAATTATTGAATTTGTTACTGAAAATAAATTCAGCAATTGCTGAAAGCCTATGCTTTTTATATTTTCAGTAATTACTTGCATTTGTTGTGTTAAGCAGTTTTTGAACATATATTAGCAGTCGTTAGATCTGTTGAAAAAAAATTCAGCAACTACTGAATTTTATGCAGCAGTTGCTGAAAAAGTTTTAGTAGGTACTTAATAAACTGCAGAAAAAATCATGATTGAATTTTTTATATCTTAATTAGGTACTTTAACATCATCAATGGAGAACAATAATGATAGGTTTGGTTTTCATGGTGAATGGGTTGAGCCTAACAATCGTTACATTTGTATTGGAAGTGTACGGAAATAACAGAGACGATGACGATGTTTGTGCATCAAGATATCATATATGATGTTTTCTTAAAAGAATATCATTGCCAATTATGAACTAAACTGTGAGTTGAAAGATCTTACTATTACCTACATGCATAGTTATGGTGAAAAGCAAAAGGCAACTCATTTTAGAATAAAATATTAAATAAGTTTGCATACTTATTTGGAACATCCAGATAAAGGCAGACCCATTTTAAGGGTATACGTGGTTGAAAGGTTTGTATGGAACCACAACTTATCTCAAAATGAATGTTCTAGACAAAAAAGTGAAGAAATAGCCAGTTAACTGATTCATCTTAGTCCTACTCCTACTTCTACTCCTTATCCCAGATATTGAACAATCACAATCACAATCACCATCTAGCCATGCTTAAGATAATGAAATCAATTTTCATATCGGTATGACATTTAAGAACAAGAAAGTGTTAGATACTATTTTGAAAATTGCTTGTGTGAAGAAAGATTCTAGAATAAGTAGGTGATCAACTCGCATGACGTGTATTGTGTGACATGTGTACATTCAAGTGCAAGGGATGGTTGAGAGCTATAAATATTACAAATTTTGTACATCAGAAAGTATAAAAAAATATACACATGTGGTTTGCAACATCTTATAAGCCATAACTCACATGCCATAGATAGGGAAATACTTCCTCCTATATTAATCTAGGCAGCTTGGGAATAAGGTGTATGAAGAGACAGAAATAAATTGGAGAATCATTTTCAACAAGGAAAAAACAAATGCTCCATATGTAAAAGGGGTTGACACAAAAACCAAACATGCTCGAAGCGAAATTCTTCATAAAAATAAATTTCTTAAAAATTATGTGATTTGTTATTTAATGATCTCAATGAATGTTATGAATTAATAATGGTACAGCAAATCACATATCCAGCAATTGTTGAATATTTTTAAGCAATTGCTTAAGTTGTAACTAAAAACAGATCTAGCAATTTGTGAGACATGTTCAACAATTGTTGATAGTATAAAAAGCAATTTCAACATTTGTTGAACATGTCTTAGAAATTGCTGAATCTGTTTTCACTTACAACTTAAGCAATCCCCCCCCCTTGGCATCAATAAAAAAGGAGATAAAAATCAAGCAAATTAAGGTAATTAATAACATAACCTCATAATAAAAAACTTTAAAAAATCATAACAATCACCACAAATTCATATGAACGTTAAAACATCTCATAAGAAAAAACATAACTTAACTTGTACAACATTTCACACAATACCTTCATGCCTTCACTCCCACTCATTCACTTTTTTTGTTCTCTCTTTATGGCATTCTTCATTGCCCGTATCCATTCCTGAAATGCTATGAGTAAATCTTTAATGGAATCAATCTGTTGATAGGCGTAAGTCATTATTGTCTCTATTTTGGTCAACTCATCAGATAGAGTAGATGGAATAGATGAAGCAAATAGAGCCATTAACCAGGTATCTCTATCTCCATCATGAACATATCCTATTCTCTTTAAGCCTACCTCGTTGTATGTAAAATGAAGATATAAGGATGTACATTAATAATGTCAATGGTACTGAAGAATACAGGTAATCATTATTCCATAGGGAAGAAATAGAAAAGTAGTATTGACACCAATCATGTGATTGATGTGATAGAAGATAAGTCAAAGAGAAGCTTAGTGACAGAGAAAAATGTGAAAAAATATCTTCAGGAGTGAGATAAAAAGGACATATTGCACGGGATAAGAGAGTAAAGGAGACAATGTGTGCAATGACGTGTATTTTAAAAAAAAGATTTCTTGGTGACGCATCCGAAGATTATACAGACTTAAGAAGTGTGTTGCTTCATCTAAGGAAGTGTTCAACTCAAATAGACATCAACTTGTATACTGAATTGATAAACTTGAAGAAGAGTCAATGCCGAAGATGTGGTTGAAGAAGGTACGATCAATGGCGATCTACCTAGAACTTTGATTACAAACTCATTTAGTTTGGAGGTTTGAATATTGGCATAAGATAGTGGGAAATTGGTCCATAAGCAGCAAGGTTAGAATGAAAAAATATTTGCCCATTCTTGAAATTGAAAAAAATAGAGGACTATACTGAATTTAGATGAGTAAATTTAAATCACCATGGCATCCATGCAAAATAGGCTTGTGGTTCAAGAAGGTAAACAATCTATCATGGGTGTAATTCTAAAAATCATCAGCCCGAGGGACAAAGGGTCAAAATCTTTTTTATTTTTTGTTGTGTTCTCCAGATCTTTATCAGCATAAAAGCGTGTACAGTTGGATGATGAAGACATTTTAATAGATTTGAGTTGAGTTGAGAAAAATGAGAAAGAGGAGAAAAAGAGTTAAGAGAGTCGATTATTTTGAATGATTTTAGCGTAGTGGGAAAAAAACAGTGAGACCCGATTGAAATGGAGGATGAAAAAATATTTACAAAATAAAAGGTCATGATAGTTACTTTTTCAGTTTTTCAATTTTTCAATTTTGAGAAATAAAACGACGGCTCTAGACAACAATCACGATTCCCTTAAAGAGAGATGCCTAGAGAAAAGAAAAGCCATATAGAAAATGAAAGGTCATGAGTAGTACTAGAGAATTCAAAATTGAATTAATGAAATTGGTCCTTCACTTTCCATAACTCCCTCATCATATACAATAATATAACTTTTATGATTATATGATAAATATTACTCCCTCTCTCCCATTTTATGTGACCTACTATCCTTTTGGTTTGTCCCAAAAAATGACCTATTTTCTTATTTGGTAACCTTTTAATGACACAGTTACTCTTTTGTCCTTATTGGTCCCACTTTATTAGAATAAGTAGCAGTCTATTTTTTCAATAAAGGGCAATTTAGTACACATTATAAAGTTTTTCTTATTTTTTGAACTTCGTGCTCGATCAAACTAGGACAGATAAAATAGGACGGATGGAGTATCTAATAACATAACTGCTATAATGATGTAATGGATATTTTCAGCAAATACTGAAAACAATTCGGCATATGCCAAAAATAACTTAGCAATTTCTTAAAAGAGATCAGTTGTTGAATTGGTTTCAACAAATTCAGCAATTGCTGAAAACAAATATGCAATTGCAAAACTCTAAGTCTCTCATTGTATTAGATCACCACCAAGTCCAATCCCAAGTCCTATAATATACTAAAACCATTCTATTTATCAATATATGTGATTGATACAATGAATTAATAGTCATGTTTCTAAATAAAGGTCAACTATATGTGCAATTACTCAAAATATCATCTATTTTTTACAAATTACTATCACATAGTACTAGATCACCTCCAAGCCCATGACCAAGTCCTATAATATACCAAAAATACCCTACTACTATTAAATTTGATTGATCCAATAATAATAGTTAAATTTCTTAATAAAGGTCAACTATGTATGTAATTACTTGATATATCGTCTATTTTTTCCAAATTTCTATCTCTTTGTATTAGATCACCCCCAAGACCAATCCTAAGTCCCAAAAACTCTATTTACATTAACTATGATTTATCCAATGAATTAATAGTTAAATTTCTCAATAAAAGTCAACTAGGTGTGCAATTATTCGATATATCATATATTTTCCCTAATTGCAATTTCATTTTATTATATCACCTTCAAATCCAATCTTAAGTCCTATAATTCACCAGAACAACTCTATTTACCATTAAATTTAATTGATCCAATGAATTAACAGATAAATTTCTCACTTAAATATGACTACTCATATGAATATCTTCAGCAATTGCTGAAGACAGATCAAGAATAGGTGAAAATTGATCAATAATTTCTAAAGTAGACAAATCAATAGTTGTTGAATCCTAAATCTCCCATTTTATTAGATTACCTCCGAGTCCTATAATATACCAAAATTAATCTATTTACCATTAAATGTGATTGACTCAATGAATTAGTAGTCATTTCTCAATAAAGATGGACTACGTGGGCAATTACTCGATATATAGTCTATTTTTCCCAAATTTCTATCTCATTATATTTTATCACCTCCAAGTCCAACCCTAAGTTCTACAATATACCAAAACCACTTTATTTACCATTATATATGATTGATCCAATGAATTAATGGTTAAATTTTTTAATTAAATATGATTTATCCAATGAATATCTTCAGCAATTGATGAAAAAAAAATCAGCAATTACTAAAGAAAGATCAACAATTGCTCAAGAAAGATCAACGATTGCTGAAAATAAATCAGCAATTGCAATTGTCGAGTCGTAAATCCAAGCTCAAGTCCTATAATATACCAAAACCACTCTATTTATCATTAGATGTGATTGATCCAACGAATTAAAAATAGAAATTCTCAATTAAATATGACTGATCTAATAAATGTGTTCAGCAAATTCTAAAAATAGGTTAATAATTGCGAAAAATTTATCAGCAAGTCTGGTAGTTGCTGAAGCAGACTGCCTAGTTGTTGTGAATTTTCTACAGCAAGTAATAATAGATCCAGAATAATCATTGTATTATACAAAATTAAGTTTTATATCAAACCATAACAGTAGAATCATAAACCAATTAATAATGTACAAATATATTAATTCATAAAAAGTAAAAATACGATTATCTTTGACTATGGAACTGAGTAATAAAACACACTTTGTTATGCCAAAACAAAAGGACATGCCACAATAGCATATCCAGACCTCATATTTTACTTTTCAATCAATTTGGAGGCTAATAAGCTCATATGCCAACCTCAAATGAAAGTTCCTTTTATCATCAACCAACTTTAGATAACTTCCAAAAACTGATCTTCTTCTTCTTCGACAGGCTTCTCCGGGGCTGCTCTTTCTTTTTCTTCTTCTCCTTCTTCAACCCTTTATATTTCTTATTGAGAACATGTGTATTCTTCAGAAGCTTGAGATGAGGAATGGTCAGTAAGGGCTAAGGCTTGATCAGCAAGTACTAATAATCTAGACTCTTCTTGCTCCTCCAGTGTAATAATTCTCCTTCTAGTAGTTTTAGTATTTCTAGAAGGAGAATCAGCAACAACAACAACAGTTGTTGATCTTTATTTCTAGCATCCATTTATTCAAATCACATGGCACAAAAATTCTAATTAGATTTAAAAATAATCACAACGATATGATATCAGAAACGAAACTGCAGAAAGGATCATCAGGTCCAAACAATAACAATCCACCATTATGACAGTGTAGATAATATAATATAACTGATCCATTGCACAGTATTTGTTATGCCTGGAAGTCTTACCTTCTTTACATTTTCACTATATTTATGGACTAGTGGTACAATCATATTTCTAAGTTCTTTCAATTCTTGGGGATATTCTTGCCAATGGAACTTCTAGATTATTGGCTTTAGCAGAGTATTAATTGACACGACCCAATTTCGCAGATCATGATGGCACATACTATACCACCAGTAAGAGAACCAAACCCCATAGTTCGAAAACGAAGTGAAGGACTACTATATCAAATGCGAAAATATATCAAAAGTATAAATATAATTAACTGTGAAAGTTTTTGAAAATGCAATAGACTACCCAAAATCTGGTATCAGTGTCAACAAACCACAAAGTATAGAAACAATAAATTTGAAATATGTCTAATACAATTGTATCTCCAAAACATATGGAGATCAAATATAAATATCAAATCCAAAGAGAAGTAGGTAAAAGTCGGACACCAAGATCACCCTGAATCTCTGAAGAAGTATAAACTGCACGAACTACTGACGGTAATCACAATCGAGAACCTGTACTCGAATTTGCACATATGCAAGTGTAGTATGAGTACAAATTACCAAAGTAACCTATACCCAGTAGGCTTCGAGGGCCTACTGATCATGTGGCAATAATAAGAGCAGTAAATAACATAGTATAAGAAAAGAGGTACGGAAGCAAATAGTACAACAAGGGGAGCTAGCTACTCAAATAAGGATCAAGTATCACATAGACTGATATAGCTAGCTAATCACACAATAGGATCTCGAGCAATGAAAGAAAACATACCCGGCATCCTTGTAACAACGTATGTGAATAATAATGCAATAAGTAGGAATCAAATAAGATAGGAGTAGAACATGGACAGTATATCGGTAACCTCAACTGAAAGAGTAAATGACTGAATAAGAGTGTAAGGCATAAATCCCACATAACATAAAGAAATAACTAATCAACAATGGCCACTAAGAAGTAATAGGAATACTAAAATAAAGCAATTAAATGCTGACAAGTGCCCCATAAGGAAGAGCAGCGTACACCGATACATACTTACATATAGGTCCCCCATCTGGCCTGTAAGCACATTGAAGAAAACAAGTGCAGAAAAGTAAACATACACATGAACGTCATCAGAACCTCACTTCCCAAATTTTTGAACCTCAATGAATCAAAATCTGAAATCTCGTGCCTCATATCAATAGTATCTATTGGTATCTTGCCCTTATATTAATAGTATCCGCTAGACGTACTCGGCAAGTCAAGGGGTCCAACACCGGTGTATCATGGTGTATCACCAATAGTCCTCAATAAATCAGGTATCATCATGTTTCCATAATCAGCAGCACCATGTGTGTCAAAAAGTTGTACTCACTGCCATATGGTGAAGGACTCAAGTCCCAGCACTGTATTTACTGCCGAATGGAGTCGGTCTTAAGTCTCAGCATTTATTAGTAAAAAAATATTTCTCGGTGCCAGGAGGTAAAGCCTGGAATAAAATAAGTAA
>JBDJHY010286916.1:0-10128 GCA_039654485.1 Withania somnifera
AAAAGAATTGTAGATTCTTGGAAAGGTAAAATATTTAGAATTATTATACTGTGAAGATTGATAAGTAGTAAGATTATTTACTCTTGCGTAGATTGCGTAGATTGATGGGAAATTTGAAAAAAAGTAGTCAGTTTCATTATAAATAATAGAATGACTGATAAGTTGAGAAGTTAAAACCTGAAATATTCGGGAGAAATGGATTTTAAGTTTATTTTATAGTAATTGTTTTTTAGCTTTATGTTCCTTTTTAGAAGAGAATTTTGTTTTACAAATAGGAGGCTTTCATTCATGTAAATAAGAGATTTTAAAAGGGAAAATTAAAAAAATAAATTATGTATATAAAATATAATATTATATAGTCCACAAAATATTATATTTCGCATAACTCAAATTTTGTCGGTATACACGTTTGTTAAATTTTATATAAGTTTATACATTTTTTATATATTTACTTGTACATAAATTTATAAACTTATATAAACGTATATAAAAGTATAAAAAACATATTTATACATACTCTAAACCGATATACAAAATTATGCAAATTTATATAAAATATTTTAATATTATTATTCAACTTATATATAGTTAAGGTATATATACATAAAAAAAATATTTAAAAAAAAAGATGAAGAAAAAAAAAATAGAACAAGGACCAACCTTGAAGGACCCCATATATGCTCATTGCATTGGCACTTCAGTGCCAATAAATTTTGGCCAATTTGTGTAATTTCTTGGATTAGGTGAAAACAAGTAAATAATTTGCTTAAATGGTTATGGAGTGATATTGTTCCATTTAAAAAAAGCTATTTTCTTCTATTTAAATTTTAAAAAAATAGGGAAAGATTTTATATGATACAAAAATAATATAAACTTAACGGCGTTATTTGTGTTAGAGGAACTTTGATATTTTATGTAATGTTAAAAAAAATTAAAAATTAATTATAATTTATAATATTTGATCGCAAAAAGATATTCAAATTCGACCAAATTTATTAAATTGATATAAGTGTCAGTTTGGTATATTGTATAAGAATAATATTTCTTAATATGATACATTAATATTGTTGGTATATTAGTTATATTTGAGTTTATTTTTTATGTAGTATTTAATTTGATGTACTAAAAATAATATGTATTAAGTAATTTTTTAAAAAATATTTATTAATAAAAATGTACTTTATAAATATGGTGAAATGATGTGAAAAAAGTATCGAGTGGCAATTACATCTACAATCATATTAATATGTGCATTAGAATTCTTTGCATTACTAATACCACACTGATTTCTAAATATTAGTTTGGCATACGATATAATATCAAAATAGAGTATATAACTAATGCTTGCATTAGTTTTACATGAATTAAAAACGTGAATCAAATAAAATATTTATAACACACAAATTTAGAACCCGTTTGTCCATGAAAATAAAAAAAAAAAACTAAAGTTGATATTGTGTTGGACAATTTTTTTGTAATAACAGTCTAGAATTTAAAAATATATAATTTTAAAAACATATATAATATAATTTAAATGTGGTTATTATATGTAAACAAAAGGTTATAAAATTTTCTTGAAAAAAAAAATAAAAAAGAATAAGTAAAAACAGGTTTTTAACTTGTTTTCACTTTTCAAAATACAATTTTAGAATTATATTAAAAAATTTATGACCAAATATCACTTTTAAAATAAAAAGAAATTATTCAAAAAAATAAAAAAAATTATGACCAAATATCTAATTAATATATACATTATTTTGTCCAATTCAATCCACCAAACGGCCCCTTACCCTCTTCAAGACAACCAGCACGGTTAATTCACCTAAAACTAAAAACTTTGGTATTTTCCCCCAACGTAATCTAATTAATTATTGAGAGTAGTTCTAGGAACCTACTGATATTTTACAAATATTCTCTACGCTCAATCATTTTCAGTGTTAGAATTCCTTCCATATATTTATTTTTGAGTAATACGTGTTATGAAATAATATAATAAAATAAAAATAATAAAATAGAGAATAGATGGAGCTTCTTATTTATCTTATGAGGCAGTTTTGAGGATGATTTATAATGGAAAAGAACTTTTTTATTTATAGAAAAAAAATTGACTTGGTCCTAAAATTAAGGTTCCTAACTTTTCTTTAAAGAAATAAAGTTTTTCTTAAATCAAAGTTCTGGGCCCGTTATATTAAAACCAAACATATAAAAACTTTGTACAAAAAATGACCAGGCCCAAAAGTGACCCGATCCACATTTTCTGAAACACAATACGTTTTTAGCAAGTTGAAAAGAGCCGAAGAAGCTTCTGTGAGCTTTGATCTTTCTTTCTCTTTAAGATTTTTTCATAAGCTGAAGATGTTTTCGTGAGCTCCCTTTGCCTATTTTTTCTTGAGATTTCCCATCAGCTGATGGTTCTAAGCTAAGTATCTTCATTTCTCTACTTCTCGTTGCCATCTCAGATCTAATTTTGTGTGTTGTAATCTTTCGTGTATTTTGTAGGTTGGGACCTCTATCACCATCCTCCAAGTTCTCAAAAAACATTAAAGTCCAGAAGTAGTACCCTATGTATATCTCATAGCTCTTTCCAGATGCAAGTACCCTATTCTGAAGAAATTTCTTCAATCTTTGATGTTTTAATGCTTTTCCCTGAGAATATATTGTTAGTAAGTCCATTGTATTCATTCCTCATTTTTGATAATTCCAACTTTATTTGTTGATTATCCTGTTGACCTCTGTGAATTTGGTGCTAAGCTTACTTTAATATAGATTTATATTTCCCTTTTCTTCTCCATATTGAAATATGGATTGAGCCCCTTATAGAGCTGATACCACCATAGTTTCATTGTGGAAATTTTTATGGAAAGTACAAACCGTCCTGTTATAAGTTTATCTCGTTTTTAGCATATCTTCTTGTGTTAGAGCATCCTTGCTTATCTAGCTGGATAATCCTTTTACCTTCACTAGAAACTTACTGAAGATTATAGATCGATAGTCACCTGCAAAACAAAACACTATGTTAGCAAAGTAATCTGCAAGTGTATTTTCATTCCTCACGAAATGTTGTACTCTTGCAGCCACAATTTCCTTTCTCTTTCAATATCTGAACTAAAGTCAATTAGTCAGTCTCCAAAATAATGTTTAGGATATTCTGAGACTTAAAGTACTCCAAACACTCAATCATAGCCCTTATTCTATTCTAATACTTAGGTATTTTCCATTTTGACTCCTTTTTCCATAAAAAAAAACCTGATAAATCCCTTAAACAGAAAGCTGCAAAATTGGATCCAGGATTTCCCCTGAAAGCTTATCTACATTTCCTTTCACCATGTTGTTAGGGGGAGACATCCATCTAAGTATTCTAAAACTTACTGTAGGTTTAAATCTCTCCAGTTCCTTGACAATTTCTGGTCATTTCCTGTTACTCTCCATTTTAAACTTGACCTCAATACTTTTGTAGTGGATTTTGGTATCTCCTAAATGATTTTTCCATTAGAATACTTGCCTCCATGTAATACTATGTTTCTTCTTTTTCAAATAAATCATATAATAATAATAGGAACTACTTGAAAAATACTTTTAAATCTCCTATTTCCCTCTATCTCCAATCATTTTCTGATACCTTATTTCAGATAAGCTCCAATATGTATCCCAATAGCCTTTGTAAAATGTCCCCAGGTATCCCTAACTACTACTTTTTTTTAAAAAAAAAGATGTTCTACTGTCTCTTCATTAGGAATGTCACAACAGTTACATAAAGGAGAAATGTTTGGATTTCATTTATGCATTTACTTTGCCATTGGTAGAAATCCTTTCCAAAGCCTTCAGGTGAGAAATGAATATTTGAAAGGAAATCCTATTCTCCATATAGCCTTAAAGTCCTCCTTTTCTTCCTCTTTATGTCTTAGTAAATACTAGAGAATTTTAACGCTAAATTGCCCCTTACTAGACCTTGTCCATCGTGGCTTGTCATTCTGAGAAACAAGGTGAACCTACTCATGTTGAGTTTAATATAATCCACTACCTTTTCAAGGACCAGGGACTTCATAAGATCATAGTCCCACATTTATCTATAAAAAATTCCATTATATCTCTTAAGTCATGACTAGTGGATTCCGCAATATTCATTAAAAACAAAGAACCCAGATTGGTCCAATTATCAAATCAGATGCAAGATAAACCACCTTTAGTCTCCCACCAGATGAACTTTTCTATTTCCTCTCTGTTTTGTAACATGTGCTTCAAAATTTGAGTTGTATTTCTCCATTGAACTATAGCAAAAATTTATTTTTTACAATATTTGTTCCATAAGAAATGTGACCATGAAGAATTATGAGTTCTAAATCTCCACCATAACTTTTCATACAGAGCCTTTGAGACATCATTTAATGATCTAAATCCCAGCTTACCTTCCTGCTTAGTTAAGCATACCTTCTCCCATATTTCTCAATGCTTACCTTTACCAGGGTCTTTTCTCTAAAAGATTTTGGAAAATATCTTGTGAGCTTCTTTAAACACGCATTTGGGTGGGTGGGAAGAACTAAAGTTGATAACACGTATATTGGTATACTTTGGAGCACACGTTTTATCAGGACTTCTTTCCCTCCAAATTAAAGCATTTTCCTTTTTCATACCTGTAACTTTCCTTTGATTTTTTCTAGTAACTCAACATAATGCTTTTTTATTTTTCTTTTATGGGTAATTGGGCATCCCAAATACTTTGAAGGAAAAGAACCCTTATTCGTACCTGTAACCCCATTAGAAAAAACTCTTGTCTTTGTTGATTTTCTTTTCTGATATCCTCTCATATTCATGTAATGTATCCGTAATCTTCTGCAAAGAATAATCATGTGTAGAGGAAAAAATGATGGTATCATCAACATATGTTAGATGATTAATATTACAACTCCATTTGAAAAATGCATAACCAACATATTGTCCATCATCAAACACAGAACTTAGATGTCTTGTTAGTACTTTAGCTGATAGGATAAATAAAGCAGGGGATAGGGGATCCCCTTGATTGACTCCCATTGTAGAGTGGAAAAATTCATGTGCCTGAAAATTAAGTAAAATAAAATAGTAATTATTAGATATAAGCCTCCAGATCATATCTACTATTCTGTCAGAGAAACTCATCCTTCTTAGTAACCTTATGAGAAATAACCAGGAAACTCTATCATAGGCTTTTATCATATCAACCATTTTGACTACATTTGCAGGCTTTCCTTTGTTACCTATATCTGCTACTATTTTCTGTGCAAGGGGAACATTCTCTGTAATGTTTCTCTCTTTACAAAACCAGATTGATTACCAGATATAAGATTAAGCAAATTTTCTCCAATCTATCATAAAAAATTCTAGACAAAATCATGTTAAAAAAATTACTCAAATTTATTGATCTCATATAATATTTGCAGTTGTTCTTTCTTAAGTATAATTATCAAATGAGAATGAGTGATGGATTTAGGAAGCATGTTACCAGAGAAAAAATCACGAACCATCCTGATTATGTCTGGACTAATAATATCCCAACACACCTGAAAGAATCTTCATGTAAGACCATCAGGGCCACAGAAATTATATCCACCAAGATTAAAAACAACATCATTTATTTCATTAATATCTGGCGTAACTCCCAAGAATTTATTCTCCTCCTCTTTCACCATTCCTGGAATATGTTCCAATAGACCGGAATTTGTATAGTCCCTTCCTTATTAAAAGTATTTCTGTAGAAACTCTATTGCTTCCTTTGGTGTCTTCCCGTTTTTAATTCTTTGCACTATTAATCTCTGCTTCCTGCCTTTAATTATGATGTGAAAATTTTTTGTATTCCTGTCACCACTTTCAAATCATTCATAACCTGCCTTATGTTGAAAATAACTTTGCTCTAGATGCAAATATATCAAATATTCAGCCTTGGCTCTTTGCATGACAGCCCTATTCTCTTCAGGAGATTTTTCAAATAACCTCTCCTTGATGTTAGCAATCTCATCCATAATAATCAAATGTTGAAAAATATCTCCAAAGGTTGCTCTACTACACAAGCTTAATGTCTTTTTAATTTTTTTTAATCTTTCTCTTAAAATCTATAAAAGAATTTAAAGATTGCTCTGAATCTCAATTATTCCGCACCGCACTAGTTATAGGAAGGATTCACGTTCTGTTAAAAAAATTCAGTAACTTAAATAGTTTTTTAATCCTTCTTTGTTCAGATTCACGTAAGAGCAATAGAGCAGTAGGATATGAACCTATCCTAGGGAGGTGCTCAACTTCAGTTTATGAAAATATCTCCAGAAAGTCTGAGTTAGCTACCACTCTATCCAACCTTTTAAAAATGCAATTATCTCCTGTTTTCTCATTCCACCATGTAAAAGGGCTACCCTCGTAGTTAATAGGATTAAGATCACAAGATTCCAAGCAATATCTAAAGTCATCTACAGCTTCCCTATCAAATGAAAGTCCAACGATCTTCTCTTGTCCATTCAGCACCACATTAAAGTTTGCTTCTATTAGCCACGGATCTCTTGTATCATCATGGACTTTAAATATATCCTCCCATAACTCCCGTCTCAGTATTCTGTCACGCTTGGCATAGAAAGAATGATTATTATCACTACAGTGGAAGAAAGATCATTATTATAACAATAGTAAGAACTAGGATTTCTGAAACTTACCACAAATTGGAGTAAAAGTATTCAAAGCTTTTTTCTGTACCTGCAATTTCAGTCAAGATACAATGTTTTAGTTTCTTCCAGAAAGTTATATATTGATAGCTTCCTTGCTTCTAACTAGACAAAATTAATTATATCTGCAATAACGGATTTCATTATCCTTTCTTTATTAACTCTTGCATATATCCTTGTCCACTTATCGTATTCTACGCTTTTCAAATAATGTTTCACTCTCTAGTCAATCTTTTTTTACCTTTTTCATTAATGCTGCAAAATCTTCTTTCTTGTAAGTCTTTGTTATTGCGTAAAAAATAATACTCAAAGTATCTCGGCTCCTCGTGTATATTTTTTTGCGACATTACTTTATATATGTCAAATGTAATAATAATGTGAAATTGCTGGATACACTGTGTCACAATCTTGATTATGCTTGTTTTCCATTCAGATACCACACAAATATCGATGCTCACCATATGCTTTCTTAAATTGCTCAAAAAATTACGTCCACAAAGTATTATTTTTTGAGTCGACCAGCCATATGCCAATGAAATTATACATCCTGCAAAAGCTAGTAGGTGCATTAAATTATCAAGATATATTCATTTTACTTGCATGTATTTGTTCAATTATTAAAATGTATATGTTAAACAGTAAATAATGTAGCTAGTTATTGTATACCTGCGCGACTTGGGTGCTTCACAACACAAATGTCATTATATAGTCCATCCAAAGACTTACTGCTATAGGCCTACAGAATTCAAATCCTCTCATAAATGAGTACAGTAATATGTAGAGATACATGCACTCATCCTTGCTAAATTTGCATCCTCATGATTGAATTGAAACATAGAGTATCTAGCATATAGAAGTGTTGTCGCATTTTTTGTATCCTTCAATTGGAGGACCTCTTATTAACTCAATTACATGTTCTTTTGCACGCTAAGCCTTCTGGTACTTGATATCTAGACCCATAGTTTTTTTCATGTCCTTTTGAATATTTTTATGCTTATAATTGGTATATTTGGTGTCACAATTTCACCAATTAGCCGATTTATAGCTTGAAACTGATTTCATACTTTCTTTTAAAACTCACAATAGGCTTGTTATAAAATATTCTAACAACAAAAATAATCGATTTATGCAAACATGAAAATGTGAATCTCCATAAACTATCAGATACATACTTCAAAAAGTTGTTGTAATCATAAATGACACGAACTCAGCTATATAATAAGAAATTTAATTCAGTAATTTCAATTAACAGATTCACTGTGTACAGAATATGTAAAACGACCACCATACATCTTAATGTTATTACGTATTTTGATGTTTTTTAACTTATACAGTGTACCTAAAAAATTCAAACTAAATTGTGCATCGAAAACTCTTTTGGCACCCAACTATATATCTACCACAGACATGCAAAAATGCCATCAGATATCTTAACATTATTTACATATCTTAATTTTTTAAATTAAATAGTGTATCTAAATTTTTTCATGTGCACTAAATAGTGTATCTTCCATAGATTTAATATTTCATTATATATTCAATTTCAATTACTTTATATCTAAGAAATCATGAATTGTTAGCTAGTCAAAAAAAAAATAAAAATTTACTAACCTTTTTTTTACTTCAGTTTTTTTACTTTAAAATCAAACTTTGAAATCAGTGTATCTTTGTCCTTGTATAACTGACCTTCTATGATAATATCTTTAGAAATCATATCATCAAATTTCATATCAATAATTAATAATGCATCAATATCCTCTTCAATTGGTAGAACATTTATACCTTTACTTGAATTTTTTACGCATTCACTTGCCAACGTATCTTCACCAGATAATATTTCTCCATTAACAGTTACTACTGCTACCAACCTCAAGCTCCATTGTTTTATGTACAATGGAGACACTACAGCATCGGGATTTTTTTTATTCAGCTCTATAAATATTCGCATTTCCATCTTGTTACATATCTCCATTGATAAAATGTTGCCTTTAATTGTATACTTGATTTGATTTATTTTTCCTAAATGCATTAATATCCAACTATTTTAGTATTACTTCAATCAATTCATTATATGTCGAATAATACTTTAAAACAGTCTCAGCAATTGTGTACTTATCATGTTTATTATCATCAATCCATATATCAGGATACCACAATAACGCATGTACAGGTATGACCCAGACGAAGGCCCAAGCAGTGGGCCCAACAGCAGAGACCCACTTAAATAACGGTCATAATAAATTGACAGTTACTGCAATTAAGGACTCTTAAATGAGGAAGGAAAGCACTAAAGGCACTACCCGAAATTAAAGGCACTACCCGAAATGCATGGGGGAGTTATGGTAGGATTATAACTGCTATAATTAACTGCATCACCAGGTTAAACGGAAACGGCAGAATCCTTTCATTAAGGGGCATAATAGCACCTATAAAAGAGGAGGTAAATCCAGGAGAACGGGTATGCTCTAAATACTACTCACAATATTCTTAGAACTCTCTGATTTTGCTTATTTACGAACTTAAGCATCGGAGAACTACCCCGGGGACCACCCTAGGCTCTGTTTTGCAGGTAATAGTGGTGGTTCTCATATACCAGACGAAGCATTACACGTTGGGAGCTTGATAAAATTAAATCGATTCGTTCGGCTCGGCACGACGCCGCATGTTTTAAAATCGATTCGTTCGGTTCAGCACCATGATGCACGCTTTAAATCGATTCGTTCGGTTCGGCACATTGCCGCATACTCTAAATCGATTTGTTCGGTTCGGCACAACGCCGCGTAATTTAAATCGATTTGTTCGGTTCGGCACATCGTTGCGTAATTTAAATCGATTTGTTCGGTTCGGCAAATCGCCGCAAACCTTTAAATCTACTATGTGTTAGTTCGGTACAACGCTGCATTACTAAAATTAACGTAAAGTTCTATGAGGAACTCCTAATTAAATTATAACTAACCCGGATAAACCGGACGAGAATACGGGCATACAGTAAAAAGAACAAAGCAATGATAAATATTTAAAACAAAATTATTAAACGTCGAATATTACAAAAGGCCCCAAAGGGAAGTACAAGAAAGAATCCTATCTACGCCTAATGGAAATCCTCCTAGATCTCCTAGTCGGCACCATGGCCTCAGGGGGAGGCAGAGCTTGGCTAGTGCTAGCCCGCACATCCCTCCTGAAGTATTGGGGCCTCTTCTTCACGTCTTCGTACATGGCCAGGACGTTGTCCAGTATGACCTTATTACGGCGGAAGACAGAGGAATTTTCCCCCTGAACGGGAGCCAAGCTGACAAGAATAGCAGTCAGCTCAGCCACCCGTTCCTCTACTTCATCGAGAGTGAGAAGGCCGCCCTCCCAGAAGACGTCCCTCTCATACTCATGAACTTGATCCCGCAACCGGGTCACCTCAGCTTCCCGGTGCTTAAAGTTGAGCTCATTCTCG
>JBDJHY010286927.1:0-10128 GCA_039654485.1 Withania somnifera
ACACTTGCATTGTGCAGATCAAGTACATGTCATCGTTCGTGATTTAGATCGCTAATCGTGCTCTTATCTTTTGTTCAGAGCTATAGGTGAGCTTGGCGTGCAGTTTACTTCTATAGTCCTTCCACTTTATATTTTTGTTCTTCTCTATTGTATATTCGGAGACAGATGTATATTGTATTTTTTCACTTTTGTCGTTCTGTATATTAGCGGTTCTTATTACATTAACATCGGGTTTTAGGAACTTGTATCACATCTTATTGTTTTTCCGCATATACTGTATTATTCCTCCGCTTCGGCTACGGACTACAGGGTTTGGTTCTCTTACTGGGTGGATAGTAGGTACCATCATAACTCTGAGAAGTCAAGTCGTGACAGCTTGGCGAGATCATCTTGGCGAGGCCACCTTGGCGAAGTAATGCCAGCGCCCCCAAGTCGTCTTAAAGAGGTCGCCTTGACGAGGTCGTCTTGGTGAGGTCACCTCGACAAGGCTTAACAACCCTTCCTAGCTCGACTTCAATAGACTTCTTACACCCTCGTTCTTGCATTAGGCTGTGAGGTCACCTAGGCAAGGCCACCAGCCCATGCCCTTAAGTTAGGGCTTCACTCTTTCACCTCAGCTCGCTGACCTTCCTTCTTAGTCCCTTCTTGAGCTTATTTTAAGACCATGAGTCCCCGAGCTGAAGTCTATGTGCCGATAGTTTGGTTGTTTTCCCAAGTTACAAGCCCCCACTCCCCGACCTCAATTGTTAGTGCAATATGAATCCTCTTATTCATATTTTGATCTCGAAACTTGTGACTTTTATAGTTCCTGGGGATATCGATCGATTTGATGCTTTAGATCTACTGTGCACGAACTTCAGAGGTTCTCACCGGTGTCCATGTTGGCTAGGCTTATTTTGTGCACTGTAGACTGGGTTAATGATATTATGCTTGTGACTTGGCTAGTAGTATGGGCTAGGTTACTTAGATTGATCCTCGTTTCTCTATTGGTGCTCATTATTTGACTCTAGAGGGCCCGTGAGAGGGCATAGAAGGTGAGGGATTGCTTTCCCAGGTCTGGGCCATCGTATGGGGACCACTGACCCTGGGATTTATTTCATATGTTATGTGACGGGTGTGGTAAGATGAGTTATTAGATGGTGGCCTTCGGCTGATCCTAGACTCCACATATCTCCCTTTTTCATTGATATTTATCTTATTGCTGCTGCTGTATTATTATTCTTGTATAGTTACTATTAGGACCACTACTTACATTATTGTTGTTTCTGCACTGATATTCTTATGTATCTACTGTTGGGACTGATATCAGCACTAAATGGATAGGCTCTTATTTTGATTATGACGCTGATAGAGGGTATGCATTCGGTGATGTTATTAACACTGACAGGGGGTGTGTGTCCGATGATATTAATGATGCTGATAGGGGGGTGTGCCGGTAATATTGATGACGCTAATAGGGGGTGTGCATCCGGTGCTGTTACTGACACTGACAGGGGGTGTGTGTCTGGTGATATTGATGATGCTAACAGGAGGTGTACGTGTGGTTATGTTGTTGGCACTGATACGGGGTATGTGCTGGCACTGATAGGGGGTGTGTACCCAAGATTTTAACTGTTCTACTTTACCTTCTTGCGCCCCTATGTATTTCTTTAGGTATAGTGTGTGCTCACCAGGCATAAGGGGGGAGTCATGATGGGTTTTGTTATGCTGTTTGTGCCTACTGAAGGGAGGGGATGCTAGTTAGGATATATTGTACAGGTTGTACTTACCAGTGGCATGGGACTCCGATAGGTTCTTATTTGTTTACTATTATTTTCTATTTAGTAGTAATCCTCTACTTGATCCTTATTCGTGGTTCTTACGTACACTATATCATGGTTAACGAGGTTTGATTGTCCTAAATCACAGGTATGTTTCCCTACTTCAATAGGAGTTTCAAATTTCATACTTTGTAGTTTTTATCTATCGTGTTTAGCTCTTGTAGTTTATATCAGTACCTTTGATATCTTACTCTCATGTTTACTACTACTATCACTGCTTCCTTATTATTCCTATACCATTATTGACCTATTTTACTTCCTTGCTTATTTACTCCCAAATTATTCTTAAACCAGTCGGCCAATGATGTCTACTGGTACCTTGTTTAGTACTCATGTTGCACTTCTATACCTTTTTCACGGTACGGCTAGAGGAACGGTTTATCAGTGTCTTTCTGATCGTGTGGAGTAGATCCAGCTGACTACAGAAATTAAGGTGAGTGTCATCGTCTGAGTCGACCGTGGTTTCTTTCACTTGGATTGCTTTTATTCGGTCCATAACAAACCCAATATCGTATTATCTTTTAGCTTGAGATTCATATTTTGTATCTTTCACTATCTTGTATAGTAGCTCCACATGCCACTAGCACCACATTTCAGGATTCGAGTTTTATACGACTCCTCATTAACTTTCTCTTATTTATTGGTTGTACTTTCCTTTGCTACTTGGGATATTCTGAGAGTTTGCAGTCCATTGCACATAGCTCCATGTTGTAGGATAGGTTTGTCTGCAGGAGGGTTGTAGACGCCATCATAGCTTGAGATTTTGGGTCATGACAGTTTTTGTGTACGTCGCACTTCTTTCTCGAGGACTTCTCAGCGTTTATTTGCATTACTTTATTATTCCTATTGCTTCTTAGTTGTTATTATTAGTTATTTAATACTTCATGCTATGTGGTATTTTGTACCTTACACTTTTATTCAGTTATTTACTCATTTACTTGAGGTTACCGGTATACGATAAAAATTCTTCTTCTCTCTTCTTTCGAGTCCTGTTTATGTTATTCACATATATTGTTGCAAGGATTTTGGATACATATTTCTTCATTTGCTGAGAACCCCATTATGTGATTAACTAGTGATACTTGTCTACTTGTATTAATTTTTATTTGAGTGGCTAGTTTTCCTTGTTGTGCTATTTGCTTTTGTTACTCCTTTATTGTATTCGTTATTTACTGCTATTATTATTGTTATGTGCCTAGTGGTCCCTCGAAGCCTACTGGGTACGGGTTGCTTCGGCAGATGGTACTTATATTATTCTGCTCGTGTACAAATTCGAGTATAGGTTCTTGATCATAATCATAGCCAATTGTTTGTGTATTGTACATTTTACTTTACAGACTCAGGGTGAGCTTCAGGTCCGACTTTTGCCTGCTTCTCTTTGGTTTTGACATTTATATTTGATCTCCATGTATTTCGAAGACACAGTTGTATTAGACACTTTGGATTTCTTGTTTCTATACTTAGTGGTTCATTTGACAAGGATACCGGGTTTTGGATGTTTATTTGATTCTTTAAATTTCCGCATTTAATTATCTTCTGATTATTACACTTGTGCTTTCTGCATTTTATACAGTAGTCCTCCTCTTCGGCTTCGGACTACCGGATTGGTTCTTCCACTGGTGGTATAGTAGGTCCCTTCATGATCTGCGAAATCAGTCATGACATCTCTACCCTAACAAGACCTAGTTACTAAATGAATCGATCAAAAAATGAAATAAGAAAATAGCAAATAAATTTTAAAAATATAAAGACAAAAAAAGAAAGAGGAAAACGCCGGGGTCAACTAGAAGCTCTTGAACTTAGAAATTTCACAGTTATATGGTCTTGAATGAAATTTGAGAAGGAATATCAGGGTGAACTTAGGGGTGATGTGGATTACGTATGGCTTCCTCTTGTTCATATTTTAGTAGTAGACTAATTTAGTTACCATAGAATTTCTCTCTAGTACCCCGAAAATGGCAATTACAGTGATAGGCTTGTAAGTTGATATCTAAATGATAATTTTCTATTTTAAAATTATATTACCTAGAGAATAAAACTTAATGTTCTAAAAGAGAGAATTTCCTCTGTAGTTTACTAGAATGGTAACTTTACTACTACTGTAGTGCTGATTACCCCATTTCCCAATAATTTTAAGTATATTGTGGAATTAATTCCTCATAACTGAACTTTGTGAGAGAGAGAGAGGAACAAACCTAGGACTGGAGAACCCATTCTTGTGTATCCCTTCATCAAAGTAACTAATTCCATCTCTCTTTCATGTTGCAATCCTTAGAATTAAATAGTCTATTGGGATTCTTAAATGGTGAAAAATTACGGTGTAAACCTAGGTTGGGGAATGTGAAGTGGGTGATGGAATTTCACCTAGTAACTACATTTTCTTGTGAATTATGAAGGATAATGATACAACTTCACCATAAAATTAAAATCTTGCAGACATTCGTGGTAAAGTAATGATGTTGATGATAGCTTAGGTTGAGGAAACCCCAAGTTAGGCTTGAAGCTATGAGAATGGGTTATGTTTGGTAAGGATGACCTTCCCCATGTATTGCTCTTATTGTTTTTTTATTTGGGGTCTATTTTTAATTGCTAGAACTTTCTAAGGACCACACATTGCTCAATTTTCTGCAAAGTGAAGGAACCTTCAACTAGCTTACACTTCATTGCAATTTGAATTAGGTTATGTTTTTTATTATACTTGTTAAATAGACTCTATATAGTGAGTAATAGTTTCTTAATAATTTTTTAGATTACCTATGTACTACTTGTATTGTTGTGATATTTGGATGTATTTATCCAAACCATAATCTCTCGATAATATAAAATCTTACACTTATACAATTATCTAATGGGGACTTCCTAGGACTAAAGGGGGTCATGACAGCATTTTTGTAGTTGTGGATAGGTTTTCAAATATGTCGCATGTCATCCCTTGTCATAAGACTGATGATGCTCCATATTGCTATCTTTGTTTGTTACTAATGTTTTTAGGCTTTATGGAATATGCAAGCCTATTGTTAGTGATAGGAATTCTAAATTCCTTAGCTATTTTTGGAAAAGTATGTGGGGTGCACTTGACACGAAACTCTTCTTTTATACTTCTTTATATCCTCAAACTCATGGTCAAACAAAGGTAGTAAATAGAACAGTTGGTAATATGTTTCGTTGTGTTATTAGAGGTAAACCAACTTCTTGGAAGGAACGACTTCCCTTAGTGTGATGAGAAGGATGATGAAATATAAAATTATGTGAAACAAAAATGACTGATCTAATATTAAAGTTATAATTGAAAATATTTACTTTTTTCCTTTATACTGACGCTTGATGTTGTACAACGTCAGTAAGATCCTATGATTTTATGCATATATCGGGACAATGCCAATATGACCTACAAAATATATGTCATTCGGTGGGACAGGTGTCGGACCGACACAGAAATATAATAATTATAATAAGAAGAAAAAAGAATAAAGTAATTTAAATTTCCCTTCCAATGGAATCACATCCCCCCCCCCCCAAAAAAAAATCTATGTATGCGTGCTTGAAAACTTCTGTATGATTGGTTCTTGTCTGATATGGCTATGTTGTTTTATTTGTGGGTTTGCTTATTAATTGTTACCTACTGATTGTTAGTCAAGTTCACTATTGGATCTATTACTATTATAGTGCAAATATTAGTTTTTATTCAGATTTAGCAAATGATACCTACACAATACATGTGACCTTGTACTAACTCCCTATTTTTTTTTTTTAATTTTATTTGCTTATTTATTGAGTTTATTGAGTGTTCCACAAACTTAGATGCACCTTTTCATCTAGCCAGCTTGTAACAATTCAAGATTCACAGTGAGTTATAGCTTCCAGCTTACTATGGGTCTATTGAAAGTTGACATTGCCCATTGTTCAAGCAAAGATACCTTTAGTCATTTCTATCTAGGCCGTATGAGTTTTTAGACTTGTTATTCATCTTCTTGTTTAGATTTTAATAGTCAATGGTGACTTTTAGGTATTGGTGGCACAATAGATAATTAGTATATGTATACTTCTAAATTTAGTGCTTTATGCAATGATTAAAGAGTTGTTTTTGTTTTTTTTTTTTTTTTTTTTTTTTTTTTTTTTTTTTTTTTTTTGATATCGAATTGAATGTAAATTTGATGGGATCTATTCACCCACTTAAATAGGATGAAACAAGTGAATGCAACTCACGACCCTATTGGGATCATGAAAACTCTTCATTCATAACTTGACCTAATGGAGAAAGTATTAAATATTTTACTCTTGTCTTCTTTCCTAATAGTCTTAACCTACTTGAGGTTAATGCCACTAATATGGAGCCAAATCAAGAGCAAAACTTCAATGAGAGATCTTTAACTCTTTTAAAACTTAAAGATACTTGGTTTTGTGATTTTCTATTATTTGATTGAGTTGTGATGATGAGTTGTCAATATGCTCATGTCGTGTCTTCTTTGAGTGTTTTCTTGTTCTTGTCAACTTACTTCTTATCTACTTACTTCCTTAGAAATATTGAATTTTGCATTTAGAGATGCTAATATTAGGGGTTTGTTGCTTCTCTATGTTTATGATTTCTTTTCCTATAGGTGGTAGTTTGGAAAAATGTATGATACTTTTAGGAGTTAAGTACCTATCAAATTGAAAACTTTGTTAGAAAAATAATCCACTAGTTTATTTCTTTCTCTAAGTGTGTGTTGCACTTCTACCATGTTATTAGCTCTTAGGATCCCAATTCTTAGTATCTTAATAGTAATACACCATAGGGTTTCCTATTCCCCATCTAAAACCCTTTTTAGTGTAAGACTACCACTCTCTAATTTTAATGTTTGAAATTTGTTAGTCACATAGTATTCTTCACTAGCTCTCATAGTTATCACTTTAGTCATCAGTATTAAGATTTCCCCCACTCTCCTAAACTCAGCATATACAAGATCCCCTTCTCCATTTGTAATACAGAATGCAATAGAACGAGGACTAGATTTCCCTTTTTATGTCAATCCGAGTCACATTCGTAATAACCTTCCGTAGGTATTCTCTAGTAGATCACTTTACAATCTAGTCTAGGCATGTAATCCTCAAAGAATTTTACCAAAGGTAACCAGTTCTTTGAGATTTCTTTTATCCATGAGTATCTAGCATTACCAAACCAACTTATGTTGTTATTGACTGTCATAATCATATAATGAATTTACATTTTCCCATCATGAGCTATTCTATTTCTTATTTTCCAAACTTACCATATAATAAGGGCTAGCATAGCCTAGAAGAGGCTTATATATGCTGACACTCTCAGCATCCCACCACTTAAATATAGTCTACTTGAGGTATAGGAGAGAACCACCTAAACCTTCATCGGCAAATACTATCCATACCTTATTGGCTTTTGGGTAATCTATAAACTGGTATTCTATTATTTTTTAAGAATTCTTGTCACATCCACAACATTTCATTTCTTCAACTACTCAAATCATGCAGAGAACTTCCATAATTAGGATTCTTTGTTCCACACTCTCCAGTGAAGAAAAGAAAACTCAAATGATATTCCTTTGACCGAAATAT
Organism: Withania somnifera; assembly: GCA_039654485.1. NCBI lineage: Eukaryota > Viridiplantae > Streptophyta > Magnoliopsida > Solanales > Solanaceae > Withania > Withania somnifera. The sequence goes on from JBDJHY010286927.1 coordinate 7,392, forward strand.
TGTTTAACTCCATTTTCACCTCACCTCTTTGTCTCACCAGCTCCTATTCAATCCTCACTGAAAAAAATCCTAAGCTACTTTGCATCCACTAGGGCCTTCTGCATCCATCTATATCTTCCACAATAGGTATATCATTTTTAATATGATTATATACCTCATTATTGAATAGTTTTTGAATCCAAACCTCATTCCATTCACGTAGTTTTGTTTTTGACATCTTCCATAGGGTAAGCTTCGGTATGAGTAACATGCACATAATAATATAGTACCTTTAGCTTAATGTAATGACTGGATTTGCTCAGGTCATGAGGTCACCTACACCCATCATAGGATAACCACCCAACAAGTACTTAATGTAAGAATACTAAACTAAATGCATAAGATAAGATATAACTAAGGGGCAGGGATAAGCAGAAATCTATAATAATTTAAAATAACCCTAAAACTGATACCTAAATACATGAGCCATGTTTTTTTTGCCGTTTGAGAGCTTCTCTCTCAGGTGACTTTTCCAGCTCTTTGGCCATTATTTCAGCCACTCTCATGGCCTCCCACCACTGGACAGCCTTCTCTTGAGGTTTTCCAGCATCCCCCTACCCTAAACTACTCACAAATCCTACAATCTAACTCCCAAAACCCACCAAAACAGCCCACACAACCCATTCCTATCAAACCTATTATTTTTCAGTATGGAGAACCCATTGTACAGTGGAGTTTGGAGGAGACTGATTGCATGATCAAACATGAGAATCTTGAGTATGTTATGGTTGGAAAATTCCCATATGGATGGCTTACAATTCAAGATTTACGTAGACTGATTCCCATGTAGTGTGAATTGAAAGGAGAATGTAATGTTGGTTTCTTATGTAATAGAAATGTCTTGATTAGGTGTTCCTTGTTTGAGGACTATATTCAGTTGTTGTCCAGTTTATTACATCAAGGACAAGCTAAAGTATCACTAGATGAGGCCCTTAAAGTGGGAACCTTGGTTTGATCCGGAGGAAGAAACATCAACAGCAATGGCTTGGATATCCTTTCTAACTTTGCCTCCCCATTTTTTTGTAAAAGAAGCATTGTTTTCTCTAGAAGCTGCTATAGGGAAACCATTACAAGTCAACCTAGCCACAAAAAGTAAAACATCACCTAGTTGTGTTCGTGTGAAGGTGGAAATGGATCTATTGGCTGATCACCCTAACAGAGTGCAAATACAGTGCATCAACACAGCAACTGGAGAAATAAGGAGCAGGTGGGTCAATATTAGGTATGATTTTATGCCTAAGTATTGTAAACACTGTAGTTTACAAGGACATGATGAATTAGGGTGTAGAATTTTACATCCTGAATTGGTAAGAGAAAGACAAGGTAGTAGAGTTCAAGAGAGGAGGATGCAGTTTCTGGGAAGCAGAAGAACAAGTAGTCGACCAATCCTCCCCTTAAAATATTAACTAGTGGAAAATTTGTTGGAAACCCTAATCCTAATAACAATTGGCAACTGAAAAGTGGAAGAACCAAGGGCCAAAATAATACACAAGTTAAGAGAGGAGCAGGAGACGGAGTTGCTGTTGGTAAGGAACTTGCATTAGTGCATATTGGAGGGGAAAATACAGTTCGAACAAACATGTTTGGAGCATTGGAGGAGGATAATGGTGATAATGTGCAGATGGTTGATGTGCAGCAACTACATAATGTAGATTAATGAAAAATTCCAAGTCTATGGAACCTGGGACTTTGATGGTAATCACACAAGAAGGGAAAGAGGGAAAAGACGATCATATAAAGGAGTTTACAACTAAAGAATGGGTGGAATCAAGATTCAAACCAGCTGGGGAGATGGTGCAGACTAACAAATCCTATCAAGATATTCCCTCCAAAAATATTGATACAACAGCATCTAGGGAGAATGAGACCACTAGTACTTGGATTGAGCAGGTGGAACAAGCAATGAAGGAGGATAAAATCAACAATATCATAGGTCCAGAATAATCAAAGGATGGCACACACAGGCTGAGATTGTGATCATGAATAATCAGCCCAGTAGTCAAGAGGGGGATAATCCCAAAATCACTCCTGTTGGTGAGAAATAGTCAATGGTAAAGGTGAGGGACACTGGAAACACTGGAAGGAATCAGAAGGCTAATAAGTAACATGAAGGAGCCTTGATTGATAAAGAAACAGCTGTGAGCATTATGACATCAACTCACCACAAAACCAAAAAGGTTATGGTCAACTGCATGAGTTACATATTCAATGGGTGAGGGATAAGAATACTCAACAACAGAAGACCAATTGCAGTGATAAACTTGCAATATCACAAGGAGATACACCTAAGCCAATTGGTGCTGGACCAACTAAAAAGGCAAAGGAGGATGAAAAGGCAGTATAGGCGTTGATAGAGATGAGAAATCAACTGCACAAAATTTCCAAAATGCTACAAGAGATGGAGATCTATCCCCTAAACAGATAGTGAAAGGTAAATCTACTGGAAAACAAAAAAGGCATCAAAGAGAAGGTAGTCTACCTGTTACAGTTAGACAAATAAGGAGCACAGTATCTAAATCCAATATTTAGTATAATGCTATTATTTGGAATATTAGATCAATTAATACAAAAAAGCTTTTAAAAGTCTTTTATCATTGCATAGAAAGCACAAACTCTATCTTATTGGACTGCTTGAGCCATTTCAGCAGGCTCACAAAATTGACAAGTTTAGGAGATGTCTTGACCTACCCACAGCTTT
>JBDJHY010286948.1:0-10128 GCA_039654485.1 Withania somnifera
TGAATATGGAGTGGTAGATTTTACTATAGGCAAACTATGTTAAGGCCACATGTTGGTACCAAAAACACCAAAGTCTAACACATAGGCTCTCAATACGTTTGTGGGTGAAATATTGTGTTGATAATACCTTAGTAACCATCTCTCATAGAATAGTCCTTCAAATTTAGGAGGTGAACTGAGTACCTTGATCAGAGATAATAGATAATAAAGCCTAATATAGATTAACCACCTCATAAAGATATATCTAAATGAATAAAATTGTAGGATGAATAAATTGGGATAAAATGCGCTGACTTGTTCAGCTTATCAATGATAACCCAGATGGAGTCATTTCCTCTACAATTACATAGAAAGCCCGATATGAAATCCACAGTCACATGCTCTACCTTCTATATAGGAATAGGGATTTTATTAATCAAACTACATGGTCTCTAGTTCTCAAACATAACCTATTGGCAGTTCAAACAGAAAGAAACATACTTTGCAATATCTCTCTTCATCCCACTCCACAAATAAAACTATCACAAGTCATGATATATCTCAGTTGTACCTAAGTGAATAGAATTTCTGAAGTATTAAGCCTCATGTAGAATCAACTAAACCAAACTACCAACCCGTGGAACAAAAATATGACCATCATACCTCAAAACCCTATATAAATCAATAGTAGTCTTTTCGGCCTCACCAAACAACACCCAATTGTCAAAAGTACTCAATTGTTACTCCTTAAATTAGTACTGCTGAATCTAATCAAATAAAGAAAACTAGGCCTCGACATAGGAAAAATCCTTTTGAATTCCTTCATGTCCAATCTAACCAACCGGTTAGAAAAAGATTGAATGTCTAATGCCAATGGTCTCTTAGAAACTAACAATGCCACCAAGTTTCCCATACTGAATGCCTTCTGCTAAAGGTGTCTTCTACCATGTTTGCATTACCTAGATGATATAGAATAGTATTATCATTGATCTTCAGTGGCTTAATCCATCTCTTCTTCCACCAATTGAGCTCACAATGGCTCATAATGTACTAAAGGTTACAATGGTCAGTATAGATATCACAAGAAATTCCATATAGATAGTGTCTCCAGATCTTGAGCACAAAAACTACCATTGACAATTCAAAGTTGTGAGTGGTGTATTTCTTCTCATAAACCTTCATATTCGTTAAAGCATATGAAATAATATGTCCTTGATTCATCATAACACACCCTAAACCAATACCTGACATATCACAATACACAGATAAGCTTTATCCCTCAACAAGCAATTGAAAACCGATACTGAAGTAACTAAATCCTTAAACCTCAAGAAACTCACTTGTCACTAATCTAGCCACTAGAAAGGAACATCCTTCCTAGTTAATGTAGTCAACGACACCACTCTCAACAAAAACCCCTAAACAAACTGTCTGTAATAACCTAGTAGCTAATAAAAGCTATGAACCTCAAAAGAAGACGTCAGACTTAGCCAATCATGAACTACCTGGATCTTTTATGGGTCAACCATAATCCTATTCTTAGACAAAACGTGTCTTAGGGGTGTTATAATATCCAACAAATAGCTCACTTTGAGAACTTGGCATAAATCTAAATCTCAAAGTCTGGAGAACAGTACTCATATCTTGCTTGTGCTCCTCTTTACTCCATAAGTATACCAAGATATCATCAATGAATATGATCATAAAGGAATCCAAATAGGTCTTGAGCACCTTATGCATCAAGCCGATAAAGTCTGTAGGAGCTTTGGAAAACCCAAAAGACATGAAAAAGAACTCATAATAAATCTAACGAGTCCTAAACAAAGTCTTCGGGATGACCTTACCAAATCCTCAACTGAAGATAACTGACAAATCAATCTTAGAAAACATCGTAGCACCCTAAAGCTGGTCAAATAGATATTCAATCCTCCATATAAGATACCTATTATTAATCTTTATCTTATTATTTTGTCGATAATCTACACAAATATGCATCGATCCACCTTTATTCTTAACAAACAACACTGGAGCACCCCATAAAGAAACATTCGACAAATAAACCCCTTATACAGTAGATCTTTGAGTTGAACCTTCAGCTCTATCAAATCATCTTGAGTAATACGATATGGAGTAATATAAATAGGTCTGGTACCCAGCCCTAACTTTATAGAAAGATAGATATTATGCTTAACTATGAGGCCAAATAGGTCGGTTGGAAAGACATGCAGAAACCCAAAAATAATAAGCATAGACTTAGGAGAAGGAGTGTTAGATTTATATTGCAAAATTAAACTAAATAAACCAAAATCCTCTTGCCAACAATCTCCTAACTGAAGGAAGGAGATGATATTTGTTGGTGTATATCTAATAGAAACCCTGCCATACAATATGGGATACACCAGGCACGTATAAGGTAATGATTTTTGTAGCAATCAAAAACCACACGGTGAGCGGGGGGGGAGAACTAGTCCAGGCCCAATATATTATCAAAATCTAACATATCTAGAAACATCATATTGATCCAAAAATTAAACCCTACAACAAAAACATAACAACACCTCATAACCCAATCCACTACTAAAGTCTCCTACTAGGGTAGCAACAGTATATGCATAGACAAGGGATCACTAGATAATCCTAAACATCACACAAAGTAGGAAAATGAATATAAATAAGAAGAACTAGGATCAAAAAAGGTTGAGGCTGATCTATGACATACTACAATCGTATATGTGATAACAGCATCCAAAACATCCACCTTAGACCTTCTAGGAACAGCATACAATGGAGACCATAACCTGAACAACTACTACCACGACCATTAGCTCTACTTCACTAACCTTAACTACAAGCACCTCCACTTATGGGCTCCACCTATAACTTATAATGGTGAAATTTAAATGATGAGCTGATAGTGGAAGTATCTGAATCATACCCTTTTAGGGATAATCCCTAGCACAATGACTCATGATACCATACATAAAGTAGGTTCTGGCTGGACCACTCTATTGAGAACCATAACTTTAACTCGAATGGCCACCAAAACCTGATGACCGAAAACCTCTTGAGACTTCCCAAATGGTGGAGAACTAAAACCCTTCTTAACTGGCTCAAAAATATAGAGAGATGTATGTACTATCTTGCTAGACAATCCTAATTAAGGATGCTGCAGATAACCACATCCTCAATAGTGGGATGTAGTTAAACTTCTTTGATATGGAGGCCTCTTATCAGTGAGATGGTGTACCTCGCGATAAAGAGACTCCATGATATCCACTACTACATAAAATGAATGAACATCTGATGCTAGCAAAGATACCATTTATCTAAGTCTATCTTTCAACCCATAAGAAAATCTATGGACTCTCTCCTACTCAGTAGTCATAAATTCATATCCATGCATAGATAATTGGTGAAATATGGCCCGATAATTAGCAAAAACATCAAGCCCCTACTCAAGATCCCTAAACTCCTCCTCAACTGGTCCCTTTCAACCCAGGATACAAACTTCTACATTAACCTCTGATAAAACTTTTACAATTTAAACTAAGGCAATAGCACTAGACTACATGCCATCTACACTCTCCACCACTTCTTCATTGAATCCCTTATTTGGAAAATCATATAGGAAACCCCGTGCAAATAAAAACAATCAATATTTCCAACCTCTCCTCATACTCAATAATAAAATCTTTTGAACTTTCCTTAGGAGAACCCATGAACCTCGGAGGATCCAACCAGAGAAATCGTCACAGGATCTTCATCTCTAAATCTATCATAGCTTTTTGAGGTGCTACTATCAGTGAATAACTAGTATAGGTAGAATCTGAGCAGTAAGGGGAGTTACAGCTATCTGAACTGGAGGAGAATCCACAAAATATGTTGTTCCCCAGAGCTAGATGCACCTAAGGATGCCCCCTAGTAATAGTTTGGGCCCCATCCATCGACGAACCCCCAAATTAACAAACTACCATAGTAAGGCTCTAACATTAGGCATAGGCACTAGAGTGGGTTCTGTAGCTAGTGTCACGCGGATGGCCATGTCTTTATCGAACTGTTCTCTAGGTAATAATTAAAGTCCCAATTAGTACTGTAATTCTTTGGGAAATGTACTACGACCTAATGCTGGAACTTGAGCCATTGATCAAAGGGTTGGTCATTATCTACCATCGATCACATGTGTGCCATCTATTTAAGAGTAAAAGAAAGAAAATGATATTTCCACAAAACCATCTAGGATAAAAACACTATCCAAGGGTAAAAAATAGATTTATGTTCTTAGGATGGCATCATACCATCAAAAATATAGGATACAAAGTGCCAGCACCAATCTAGAGGACTCTAGTAGACATTGCTCTATCGTATTGATAAAAGTCCAAACCTAAGCTCTAATACCATGTTGTTAGATCCTAATTTCTTAGCTTATAATGGCACTTACTATTCCATCCAGAAGGGGAAAGAGCTGAGAATAATAGGCTATTGTAGAAAATACCAATTTACGCATTATAACAGTAAGTAGAGGTAAAGAGAAAGAGATGCAATAGAAGAAATGTCACAACATATATATGTAATCAATAAAAACCCCCCAAGACCTAGTATCAGTATATACAAAGCCACTACGGTACAGGGTAAAAGATACGGATAACACAATACATGATCCATCTTTGAAATACAAAAGAGAATAAATACCAGCTCAGGAGATACATGCATTGATGGACGTTCTAAGCTCATCCTAGATCTCCAAAATCCAACTGTAATAAGGAAAGAACAGTATAATCATTAGTGGTGACTCATACTCAGATTTGCACAAGGAAGATGCATAGTGTCGTATGAGTACTAGTCATTGAAGCAATGAGTACCTAGTAACTTAGGGTGTTCACTAGGTACATATCAATAATAGCTATAGAAAATAATATGGAGGTGAATAAAGTAAGTCACAGGAACATGTAAGCTATATCATGAGCTAGCTATATAGATTGAAGAAAAAAAATCATATAGTAAATAAATATCGCTAATTATATCATAGAGTACGAACTCGGCTAAGGAGAGAAGGACATACTCGAGATCACTTCAATAGTACAATAATAATAAGAAAGGAAAGAAAAGAGAGAAAGAAAATAAGACTCTAGGGGGAATGGAAGAGTATTGATAAAATAAAGGACATGGAAGGGAAAGTATAGCAAGTAGAAATACGCATAGATAATCTCACAAAATAAGGATGAACAACATTTAATAACTAAAAATAATATTACCAGTATAAAAATAATCAAGGAAGATAAAACCCTTCCAAGACCCCATAAGAATGGAAGAGTATAAAAAAGTCATTCCCATACATCTGGTATCTCATACAACCAGAGAATTCATAAAAAAAAAACAAGTGTCGTAAACTAAACATAGATAAAATGATGTAGTAGTTACTATGTATATTCCTCCTCCGGTACCTGTAGGCTCGTATATCCCTACTCTGACCTATACCCCTCCTCCAGTTGCATACAACCTAGAAGCAATATCCATGGAGGGTGTTCCAACAGCATACTAATCATTATCATCTCAGGATATATCACACCTAAGGTTAAAAGTGTCTCAGTATATCGATATCATCATATCATTGTATCTCCATAACTTAGTGCCACGATGTCATAGTATCTCAGTAATTAGTGTCTCAACTCAGAAAGTGTCATACAATATAAAAAGGTGGTACTATCACCTAAGCTCAGCAAGACTAAAGTGCTACAAGTAGTAAAAAGTGACAGTACCCGATGCTAGGGTGTGAAACCCAGTCTAAAAAGTAAAAAATGAAGTACAGTGTTCCCAAAACTCGGACAGGTCTAAAAAGTCACAAAACCTCTTAGTTACTATTAATTAATAGAAAATCCCATATGTACTAGTTTTGGTCTTTTTTTTCATTTATGTATAAAAATGGGACCTTAAGGCCATAATGGCTCAGAAAAAAGTGACAATAGGACACCGCCTCAGTATATCTCAACACACAACCAAACCTCTCAGTGGATCTGCTATATGCATTTATAATACAAGAAATAATGATAGCTATCATGCAGCCCGAAATAGGCTCAGTTAATAGCTAACAACTAAAAGCACAAAAAAACAAGCCTAATATGAGGGAAACAATAAATACCAACCTCAACATCATATACTTACAGAGTCACCCTATGGCCATCACAAGGCCAGTACTATGCCAAAGGATTTGTAATACGTTAACTGCCTTTAGAAAGAGAGATGAAATAAAAGAAGATCAGATGACAGGGTTCAAGGTGTAGACCTAAAAATCCCAATCCGTGTATTCTATCTAATGTAGTAATAAAAGTTAAACCCTAGGTGTAAGCCAAAGAAGCCTATTTGTAATTTGGAAAAATATCATTGTAGAGTATAAAAATCAGCTCATCTAATGAAAAATGATGTGAATAGAGACAGAACTATAAAAATTAGAATACACACATCAATACAGTTCTAAGAATATAAATTATATCAAATTTGGGACTTAACTAAAAATCGGGTATAAAAGGGGCCCGTGAGACCTGCTCATCCGACCCGAAAGCTAAAGTCGCCATAGAATTCTCGGCTAAACTAGTAAATCGTGCATATATATTGAGCATAATTCAAGTAAAAATAGGTCTCCAAAATGCTCAAAGAATATAAGTAATATAGCACAATACTATACATATTTACAAGAGGTAAAACGAGAAATTACATACCACAAACGAGAGGAAAATTTGGACGTGGGCAAATGTCTAGTCTAATGCACCAGCTAATATCATTAATTTAACTACAAATCAAAAAAATTCATAGAGTTACCAGGAATTTTCAATGGAAAAATGAAGCAAAAGTGCAATTTTTATTGAAATGCAAGTTATACGGTACTTACCAACAAGGTGGAGGAATCCAAGAACTTGAGCGAAGACAGTCCCTCGAATAATAAAGTATGATTTCCAAATAATTTATAAACTTAGATAGAAGAATTGAGAGAGAAAAAATTTATTTATATGTATGAAATTTCAATTAATGGAGTATATATACTGCTAGGGGAGTGGCCTTCTCAGCGTTGCATAGGGTGGCGATCATAAGGATGGAGTTTTTTATGCTTTGTGATCCTAATGATCAATCTCATGATAGTGTTAAATGATGGGACAGAGGGTTGTGATCACAACACGTGGCATCACATTCTTGATGAGGGAAATCACAAGCCTTTACAATCACGTGCATCACCTTTTATGATCGTAAAGAAGGAAGTTGGGTTGCACTAGTAGCTAATAACCAGAAATCATAAGTTGCTACAAACTCTACTTAAAATTTGTTTGGAGTCCAATATGTGCAAATTAATAGTGAAAATGAAATTCTAGACTAAATGGTGCAATAAAAATTTCAGTACAAGGTCGTTTAAGAAAATTGTTGACCAAGTCAACACTTAATTCTAAAATGCCTAAAATTCCCCCCAAAACCAAAAAGTAGTCCAAACACCTTAGAAAACAAAAGACCATTCTTCCTAACCCAAATTTAGCATTTTAGAGTTGATGCTATATTCATATTTCAGATATGACACTCTGATCATTAAGTATTGACCAAAGTCAAATATTCAATTACTGGCCACCTAGTATCCGGTTTAATGTGATAAACTCACATCGAAAGAACTTGTACTTGAACCATGGGTCAACCTAAAAAAATATGTTCTAGAGCTAATGAAACTATCAGAATTAAATTCCAAGATTTTCTTGAATGAAGGTTGACTAAGGTCAATGTTACCTAAGTGCAGACTCTAAAATAAGGAAAATGAGATAACTCTCGATTGAAATGATAGGGTACCAATCTACCTTTTCTAGTAGGTCAACAATAACTTAGGGAACCTATCATAATGCTATAAATGCAAAATAAAATATTTAAAATATAGAAATAACCATAAAGTTTATTACAACAATACATTGCTAGTTATCGTTAAAGAAGATTTGATGGAGCCATAGACACATGCTATTGTTTCATTCCTAAGAAAAATTTAGAGGGGAATAGCTCAACCGGTAAAACATATCATTATCATTCCACCTAGAATTTGCATGCACAAAACTGAGTTATCGGTGAATTTCATACAATACATTAAGCATAACACAGGCTTAACCCACCATTGTAAGAGGTGGTAAAGAAAGAGGTAAGAGAGTAGCTTGATGTAGGTATGGTTTACACTATCAATGATAAAAAAAATAAGGTGAGCCTAGTCTAGTGTGTGACAAGGAAGAATTGGATTATGATGAATCAAAAAATAAGAATATCAAACCTAGATGTGACCTATCACCAGCTGGAGAATTTGCATGGACTACTACATGCATTAACTCAAAAATATTATTTTCCCTTAAAATTCATGGATCATACATTTCACAAGCTAGAATTTAGATGGTTGTACTCTTTTATAAATGGATATTCTAGTTATAATTAGATTTCATAGCACTGGAGGATCAAGAGAAGACTACCTTCACTTGTCCATATAGTACTTTTTCATTTCATAGGATGCCATTTGAACTGTGCAAAGATAAATGGAAAGACATTATGGGATTTTATGTACAAGTATGAAAGTTCTATAAATAGCTTGTTAGGGATTTTTAGGAGGCTAACTATTTTTGGTAACAAGAGACATCTTTTGATTATTATCCTTTGTATTTCAAAGACAACTTTACTTTGCAATTGATTTTTACACTACAATTATTCATCATCTTTACTTCATAATAAGTTACTCATATATTATAAGAGTTCTTACTATGATTATTTATATGAATCTTCATAATTTAGTTAAAATCATGAGTAGTTAAACACCATAACCAGGTTTGTGGGAACTATGATAAATTAACAAAGTAAGTATATAGTGATTCTTGAATGGTGTGAATGAACAACCTAAGGTGTTTAGGTGAATTAGATAAATAACAGTTATTTGAATTCTTTATCTAATTAACCTTATACCAAGGTGGAGAGGCCTTTAGGTGAACATAATTGTTAGATTTTTTATGCATAGCATCAAGATAGACCACTAGTACGAACAACCTAATAAGTCAAGATGTTTGGGGGAACATAGTCTAGTGTCACACCATTATTGATCACACCCTTAAAAAAATCATAATTCTTTTATTTTTCAAACATAAAGCTTGAACCAAAATCCATATTTAGTTTCTTCACATTTTTCTCTTCGGGATATTAACTAAAACTGATGTTAATATGTCACTAGACCTATTTCCTATGCATTTCCTGTGGGATGAACCTCAACCCTGGTTGGGTTCTATATTTTATAGTGACTGCTTTATGCTTTTTAATTAACATGCAGCTAAATTCGACATCACCAAGTGATAAGGAGGTGTATTCTGGAGTGCCAAGTAAAACAAATTCTCTATTGTTGTCTTGTCTCCCTGCATGGGGACATCATGATGGTGAGTGCATAGCTCATAAAGTATTGGAGTTAGATTTTTTTGGAGAATATTTTTATGTATACTATGGACTATGTGAGGGGGTGTAATCATTTCTTGCAATTGGGTTCCGTATATTGAAGGCATAAGATACCTTTAACCAATATTCAAAAGGTGGAAATCTCTGAGGTATGAGGATCAACTTCATGTGTTCTTTCTTGTAATTATTTAGAAATAAGTTCATCTTTATTAATGTGGATCATTTATCAAGGAATGTGGAAGGAGTATCTATTCCCACCAATTAACCTAAGGTGATGGTGAAATTCTTCAAAAATCATATTTTTATGAGATTTGGACTCCCAAAGTTATAATTATATATGAGGGTTCCGAATTTTTGAATACTAAGTTATAGAATTTTCTAGTGAAATAAGAGATGATTCAACAGGTGTCTAAAACTTATCACCCCTATAAAAGTGTCCAAGTTGGGTTGTCTAACCATGAACTAAAATAGATTTTGCAATAGACAGTCAATGTTCAAATAAAAGATTGGTCAATCAAGCTTGAAGAAGATCTATGAGCAAACATAATAGCATAAACCAATAGGTACTTTACCTTACCGGTCGGTGTATGTTAACGCATGCCATCTGTCATGACCCAACTTCTCGGAGTCGTGATGGCACCTACTATCCACCCAGTAGGAGAACCAAACCCCGTAGTCCATAGCCGAAGCGGAGGACTACTACAGTATATGCGG
>JBDJHY010286959.1:0-10128 GCA_039654485.1 Withania somnifera
AAATCTCTTTACTTAATTAGAGTTCAGATGTGTGTGTGTGAGTAATGCCATAGCCCTAGAATCTTTATAATTCTTGATGTTCTATATTATTGTTTACATCTTGATTTCTAGTTCATATTGAAAGTTAGTTTTAATTAAATTAATATAATCTTTCGAAGTCTTAATCGATATTTTGGATCTAAATCATCGCGTAGCTTTGTCAAGGGAATTAATTATATTTAAGTCCTTGAGGGGTCGACAATCCGACTCACAAAAGCCACTATATTACTCGTTTGACCTCGTACACTTGCGTGTGCTTCTGGACGCAACATGAATCAAGAAACAAATTTGAAGACTGTACTTTGGCCTCAAAGGCATCAAACCAACCAATAGGGAATCTACACCGTTTACCATACAGTGCCTCAAATGGTGCAATATCGATCATGGAGTGGTAGCTATTATTATAAGAAAAATCAGCTAAAGCAAGATGTTGATCCCAAGCACCGACAAAATCCAACATACAAGCCCTCAACATATCCTCTAATACCTGAATAGTTTGCTTGGACTAACCGTTGGTCTACGGATGAAATGATGTGCTCAAATGGACCTCAGTGCCCAAATCCCACAGAACAGATCTCCAAAACTACAAAGTGAATTGGGAACCTCTATAAAAATGATAGACACAAGAACACCATAATCAAACCACCTCACGAATATAGATTTGAGCCAAATGCTCAACATTATTAGAAGAGTGAGTGGAATGAAGTTAGCTGACTTATTCAATATATCTACAATGACCCAAATAGTATCATGAACTCTGCTAGTCCGAGGCAAGACCAAAACAAAACCCATAGTCACACGCTTCCACTTCCAAGTCATAATAGCGAGTCTCTCCATCAAACCACCAGGTCATCTATGCTCATTCTTAACCTGCCGATAATTCAAACATAGACACATTCTCAACTATATGCCTTTTCATCCATTCCACCAATACAACTGTCACAAGTCACGGTACATCTTAGATACACTTGGATGAATAGAATATCTAGAGCTATGGGCCTCACGCAAGATCAACTATACCAAGTCACCAACCTGTGGTACACAAATGCGACCATCATACCGAAGTGCCCCATCTAATTAATAAAAGTACTACCAACCTCTCTAGCTAACACCTGATCATAAAGAGAAACCAAGTGTGCATCCTCAAACTGACGATGTCAAATCTAATCTAACAAAGACGATCTGGCCTCCTCAAAATAAGCTAAAACTTTCCTGGGGTCTGATAGGTCCATTCTCACCAAATGACTAGCTAAAGACTGAAACTCTACCACTAATGGCCTCTCCAAAACTAACAAGGATGATAAGCTACCCATACTGACCACCTTCCAGCTCAAGGCATCAACCATAATGTTTGCCTTTCCTAGATAAGAGAGAATGGTAATAGCATAGTCCTTCAGTGATGATCCACCTCTACTTCTTGGAGTTTAACTCCCTCTGGCTTATAGTATACTGAAGACTACGATGATCAGTAAAAATCTCACACTAAATCCCATATAAGTAATGTCTTCAAATCTTGAGCGCAAACACTATCACCGCAAACTCCAAGTCATAAATAGGGTAGTTTCACTCATGAACCATTAGTTGCCTTAATACATATGTATTCACTCGACCCTGCTTTATTAAAACATATCCCAGACCAACACTGGAAGCATCACAATACACCAAGAAACTCTGACCCTTAACTGGCATGGTTAAAACTAGCGCTGAATTCAATAACTCTTTGAGCCTCAAAAATCTCAACTAACACTCCTCAGTCCACTAAAAGGCCATATCCTTCCTGGTAAACTTAGTCAGGGGTGCGTAATCGATGAGAACCCCTCGATAAAACATCGATAGTAACCAGCTAAACAAATAAAACTCCAAATATCAGTAACAAAGGTTGGCCTCGTCCAGTAACACACTGCCTAAATCTTAGGTTGATAAACTTTAATCCTTGTCTTGGACACCACGTGGCCTAACAATGCAATAGACTCCAATAAAAATTCACTTTTAAAACTTGGCATAAAGCCTGTGTTCGTTCAGTGTCTGAAGGATCAACCAAAAATACTACTCATAATCAGATTTACTCCACAAATACACCAAATATCATAAATAAAAATGATCACAAAAGAATCCAAGGCTTAAGCACCCTATGAATCAAGTCCATAAATGCATCCGGAGCATTAGTCAAACTGAAAGACATGACCAGGAACTCATAATGATTGTAACGAGTCCTAAATGCTATATTTGGAATGTCCTCTATCCCTAATCCTCAATTGGTGATACCTAGATCTCAAGTCTACCTTTGAGAACAACGCCGCTCCCTAAAGTTGATCAAACAAATCATCAATCCTTGGCATAGGATATCTATTCTTCACTATAACTTTGTTCAATAGCCGATAGTCAATACACATCTGCATAGTACAATCCTTCTTTTTTAACAAACAAAATAGGTGCACCCCACGAAGAAACACTAGAGTGAACAAAACCCTTATCTAACAAATCTTGGAGTTGAACCTTCAGCTTTCTCAACTGTGCAAGAGCCATGCAATGAGGAGAAATAGAAATAGGCCTAGTTCCCTGCTTTAAATTAATAGCAAAATCAATATCTCACTCTAGTGGTAAGCATGGTAGGTCGGCTGGAAATACATCAAGAAACTCAGAAATTATGTCAACAGATTAAGGAGTAGGAGTGTCATCCCAAACATCCCCGATGTATTCCAAATAAGCCAAACACCTCTCACTACAAACCTCCTAGCCTGAGGCAAGAGATAAGCCCTATCGGCGTGGGGCTACTAGAACCCTGCCATGCAATCTGGATGAACCTAACACAACTAAGGTAACAGTCTTGGCATAACAATTCAAATCGCACGGTGAGGGGACAACCAATCCATGCCTAGTTTAATATCAAATTCTACCATATCTAACAACATCAACTTTGTCCAAGTATCTAGCCCACAAATAGAAATCATACATGAACTGATCACCCAATCCACTACTCAAAAATCCCTTACAGGGTTAGACACACATATAAATACTGATAATATCTCACTTGGAAAACCCAAATTGGGTGCAAAATTAGTAGACACATAAGAGAAAGTGGATCCAAAGTCAAACAAGGCTGATGCAGGTATAGAACACACATAAATCAAACTTGTAATGACAATATCTAAGGCTTCTGTCTCTAGCCTGGATGGAATAACATATAGTTGGGGATCACTTCTATTAAGACCTTTACCGTGACCACTGCCCCTACCATGCTGGCCACCACCACGATAACCATCCTGTGCCCCACCTCTAGCTGGTGGAGGTACTGCCTCAAAGTTTATATAGACTAAGGAGCAAATTGAATGGTGCCCCTATAAGGATAAGCTCTTTCATAGTGGCCAACAATACCATACTCAAAATACATCACTGATGGCCCACTATGTCGGGAACCTCAACCAGAAATTGTCTGACTATCGCGCGAAGAAGATCCAGATTCTCGAGAAAAATAAGATGGAAGAGGTGAAGAATACTATAATAAAGCCTGCACTGGCTTGCTAGACTAACCTTGTGTATAATGATACTGTCCATGTCCCCATAAATGGACCTACTATGTCCTCCCTATTGCCGCTGCCTCTTTTCAATGCACAGTCGCTGCTCGTGATGAAGAATCTCACAAGTACCAGAATGATCAACTATGGCCTGGAATGGTTAGCTATTAGAAACCAATAATACTGAAGACTTTCATAGTCTATCTCATAACCCATTAGAAAACCTATAGACCCGGTCCGCCTCTATAGGCATATTCCACCCCATAGATAGACAATTGGTGGAAACAGGCCTCATACTCTAGAACTTATATAGAACCCTATTCAAGCATGTTGAACTCTTCTCTCAAACATTCCCTCTAAGACATTGAGACAAACTTCCTCATGAACACCTCATAGAACTCAACCCACTTCAACTGGAGTGAACCCGCTAGCATGCAAGAAACAAAGGCTCTCCACCACTTCTTAGCTGTGCCACCATTTGGTAAGTAGTGAAAGTCTCTCCATGGGTCTCAGGATACCCATGTCTCCAAGCCTCTCTTCACACTCCTTGATAAACTCATAAGCTTCTTCCCTTGGAACTCTACTAAAACGAGAAGGATCTAATCTCAATAGCCTTAAACGGAGCTTTTGCTCCTAATCTATCATAACTACCTATTGTTCATCTGCCAAAACAATAACTGGTATAGGAAGAACATGAGGAGGTGCAGGAAGAACTGCTGGTGCAACAAGATGCACTAACTGTACTGACTGGATAGGCTGAACTGGTGGAATTAACTGCACTAGAGAAACTACAGTTGTAAGTTGTGGTACTGGAATGGCTATCTGTATCTAATCAGTAGGGGGACTACCATAGGCGTCGAGAAACTGCCACAAGATGTTACAAATATCTAGAAGAGATGCTGTAACAGACGCTGGAACAGGTGTTGTAATAGGTGTTGTAGTAGGTGCTGCAGTAGGCCCTATTAGAGTCTCAGGATGGATTTCTGGCTGTCATCTTAGCTACTGATGAACGTGTATGAGGATCTATGAAGGAGAGATGACAATGAGTGAGAACTTTCAAGAAACCATTAAGCATGTAGGCACGACCCAGGATTCAATGAAAGAGTTACTTTCCGATATGTCACTTTAGCCTCCCACAGATAAGACACAGATATCTCTGTAGATGACTAGCATGGTCCTTCCCCCATCGAAGAGCCACGTATCCAGGGTGGACCACATCATCACACTGATCCATAGGACACTACTAGAAATTCATTCTACACACTAAAAGCGACAAACTTAGAGCTCTGGTACCAATTTGTCATGACCCAATTTCTCGGATCATGATGCCACATGCTATACCAATAGTAGGAGAACCAACTATGTAGCCTAAAGCTAAAGAGGATGGACACTACATCTATATCGTAAAGGAAAATTAAAATAAGAAAAATATAAGGAAAACGATAAATACTCAGGGTAGCAAAATTTTAATGAGTCAGCAAATTCCCAAAACCCAGTATCATTGTTACAAAATAGATCTTCTAAGAACAGAATATAAAACCAAAAGTCTAATATAAATGTATCTCAGAAAGTATGAGGAGACCAATCCAGATTTGAATAGATGTAGGAATATCTGCTCACCCTGAATCTCTGAAGTAAGTAACTACAAGAATAAACGGAAAAATCATAATCCACATCGTCCACTAGTACTCAGATCTGCACCAGGGGAACAAGTGTAGTATGAATACAACTCTCAAAGTAATATGTGCCCAGTAGGCTTCGAGGACCCATTAGGCACATAAAAATAATAAAAGTAGTAAATAACAAAATACATAAAGTAGGGCCACAGAAGCAAATAGTACATCATGAAAGCTAGCTACTTAGATAAGATTCAAGAACAAGTAGAACATGTCATCGCTAGCTAAATAACATAATAGGATCTCAAGCAAGAAGGAAGGACGTACCCTAAATCCTTTCAGCAATATATGTGAATAATAACAATAATTAATCAAGAGCCAAATAGAAGACACGAAGAGAATATGGACGGTATACCCGTAACCTTAAGTAAGGGAAGGATGAATAATCAAAAGGTATCTAGCACAATTATCCCCCATAACCAGAAAGTCTAAAAAGTAATACTATAATAACTAAATAGTAAATCAACAATATAATAAATAAATTAAACACAGAAACCACGCTCAACCATAGGCCTTCCATCTCAGCCAGAGGTACACTGAGGAAGAAAAGTGCAGAAAAGTAAATACACTCACGTGAAGTAACTAGTCCTGTGTATGTTTCACCTCCGATACCCGTAAGCCAAGTAGAAAGAATCCATGGAAGACTAATCCTAATTCCTGTACATCCCTTCTCTTTCCTATACTCTTCCTCTATATCACTGCAACCTAAAGGTAAGGTCTATGGAGGTATGCCATGTACAGTCTCTAACGTCATCATAATCTCACATCCCAAACCCTAGAGCCTCAAAGGGTATTAAACTCTTGAATCAATGCCTCGCATATCATGGTATCACCAATGTCCTTAAGGGAACAATATCACAAAGTCTCCAACCTAGTACGTGCAACAAGTATCAAAAGGATGTACTCACTATCGTACGACGACAGTTCAAGTGCCAACAACTGTACTCACTACCAAATGAAGTTCGACTCAAGTGACAACCTTTTATTAGTTAAGATGATATTTTCCAATGCTAGGGTGTAAAGCCTAGACTAACTCATATAATAGTAGTATTGGGTGCTCGATACACCTCCGAGTCTAAAATAGTTAAATGGCTATTTAACTTATATTATTATTAGAATATTCCAAGTTATCATTTTATGTCATTGTCCATCATCCTCAGTATTATTAATGTCTAGCTTTCACGGCTCATTAATCATGTGGTGATATTGGCCCAGCCCAAATGCACTCTCAAACGGAGCCTATGGCCCATTGTATAATGAATTGCACAACATATAAAAAACTTATATATATAATTACAAACCACCTAGGCCCTGAACAAGTAAAACTAGGGTAATTTCTAAGTCACGGGTATCATATTAACTCGGACACAAAAATAGGTAACAAATGGGGGAGGAAAGGAAAAAATGGTTCAAGTCCATGGTAACAGCTTAGGAACCTAGTGTACATATGCTATTTAGTACAGTTATCAAAGCTATATATCTAGAGATAGACCCACGGAGCCTTCTTGTAATTTGTTGAATAATGCGTTACAAATCTAAATGTTACTCTAACTGATATCAAATGGTATCCAACGTCTCTAAAACCTATATAGTAAGAATCTAGGGATCAATACGAGTCTAACGATGTAATTTATTCTAAGTTCTAAATTTGGGAAATAGGCCTAAAATAGGCTGATGGGCTTTGCTCATCGGAATTGAATATAAACTTTGCCACGGGATTCCTAGCATCATCAGGAACCCGTGCTCTAAAGATGAGCACAATTTAAATGCAGGAAAGGCTTCAAAACAACCCTGTATTGATTTGGTTACAAAGGGCCAAAGGTTCATTCTTTATGGAATTGAACGAGGAAATTTGATGAAATAACTACACTACAAAGTGAAATAAACTTAAGGAATAATTATTTATCCAATAAAATATGAATTAATTTGAGAATTTCATATTTCTGCAATCAAGGCCACTAAAGGAGGAAAGCTTCATCTTCCACGAAATAAAAAGGGGAAGAACACTTACCAATAGTTGGGAAATTGAAGGGGAACCTTTCCTCAATATTTGATCAACTTTCTGGATGATTTTTTCCCAAAAAAGGAGAAAAATGAAAGGTTTTGCTATGAAAATGAACAGAAAAATCATGCAGGAAATATTTATACTTCCAAGTAATTGCTCTTCGCGATCGTATGAAATTATGTCATGATCTTGTAGGTTAACAATTTTAGTCATTGCAATTATGGAAGAATAAATCACAATCACGATAAATAAGGAATATTTGATGTTTCGCGATCGCGTTGGTGAATGCATGCTGTCACACTTAAGGAGACAGTAGGAGCACATCACGATTGTGATAAATAACTAGTACAACACCTTAAGATCATATGGTTGAGTTCTATGATCAAGTTGAAGAAAAACGGGGAGCATCACGATCGCATATGAATGTTTTACGATCATGATAAACACCTCACCTGCACCAAATACAGGTTTTTGACAGCAAACACTACTAAGGGGAAAAGACTCTGAACACCACTCAAAATGAATTTGGGGTCCAATTTTATGTAAACAAACTATGCACGCACACTAAAACAAGACTTTGGAATCAACCGATGCAGTTAAAATCGGGATGTAAGGTGTTTTCAGGAAAATATTGACCAAGTCAACCATTAGACCTAAAATACTCAAGACTCTATTTGACACCTCAAAATAACCACTGCAACTTTGGTATCCAACATTCTCACTAGCCTAAATCACCCTTCTAGTGCTGATGAAAGCATCAGAATTCCATTCCGACACTTCGAACACCAAAACACCACCCAAGCTCTAATTTAGGCCTTAAAAATGGAAAAACAAAACTCAAATTAATACAAACTCAAAATGAAAACCCCAAAACACAAAATTAAGGTTCGTCTAGACTTTTCTCGGCATTCTGTAGGAAACAAAACTGTCAAAATTTAATTTTCAACTTGTCTTAAAGGAAATTTGACTTTAGTCAATGAGTACTTAGTTTTAGGCTATAAAATAGCCAATTTGGAATAAATATCAATCGAGCCACCAAGGAACCAGACTAGCAGTCCCTGCAAGTCATAAATAACTTGGGGTAGCTACTAGAAAGCTTTAGAAAAATTTAGAATGCAAGACATTGCAAAATTCTTATAAATGACCGCGAGGGTCATTATATTTACTTTATAAATATTTTTTTAAATACATTTCATATTATTGTTTAACTCATAGTGGTTTTTGAATGGTGACTTTGTAGGCTATTGTTCACAAGAAAAGTTTAGTAGAGTCTCATCGATCAGGGTGGAGACATTCGTTACTTATCTCCAGTAAGCTAAAGAAATCTAGAAAAGCATTTCCTCATTCTCTCATTCCTATCTAACATGATTTCTACGTGTAATGATTCCTTTTTTGTTTTCATTAATAGATGGCAAGGACCAAAGCTTCAGCAGACAAGGCTGATGAGGCCCAAGATGTACCTAAGCCAACTTCCAAGGGTAAAAAAAATAGGGGTAGAGTAAGGGGTCGAGGTAGAGTGAGGGGCCGAGGGATAAAGGTGCAACTCTATCTAGGGGTCGAGCTAAGGAACTATCACCTAAACTTGAGATAGATGGAGCTGAGTAGTAGGTTATTTTGAAGTATGTTGCAGCCCCTCTATTATAGGACATACTATTGAGGGTTTTTCGGGTACTTGAGAGTATGGAACATGTTGGTAAACCTTACGGATCACAAACTTGAGTCAGGAAAGTGACCTCAAACCAATATGCCATTCCAAGAGTTCCTGATCATGTAGGCTATCTACCAGTGGTTCTAGTTCAGTTGGTCTAGCCACTTGATGTTCGAATCCTAGTGGGATAGCCGTATATAGTTTAGGGTCAGGTGGGATATACCTATTACACATCAGGTTTATAAGCTTTAAACTCTAAGAGTTAGAGTTATAGGGATAGTCATTGTTGAGATGTCGGATGAGTAGCAACGATGGTACAATAGGTTAAAAAAGATGTACGCACTTTAGTTTTAGGGTGGACACAGTGAGGACCCATGTAAGTTTCTTATTACTTTCGATGAACTTATATATAATGTTGGGTTAGTGTAGACATATGGAGTGGACTATACAGTTCAACAACTTTGAGGGCCATTCGAGTAGTGATGGTGATCTTATGTGGATTCTAGATCAACTAGGTCTCTTCCTATAACCTGGGAGATATTTGGTCAGGAATTTATGGATAGGGATATGTAATTTAGTGTGAGGGATAGGTTGTGCAGGTAGTTTGATGAGTTGAGACATGATGGCATGACAATTGATGAGTATGTATCTCACTTCTGTGAGTTGTCCATACATGCTTTGGCTATCTTATTAGATGAGTAGGAGAACATAGCTAGGTTTATGAGAGGGTTGCTTTCTCCTCTCTAGACTCATGTATTCACTATCCCATATGGAGGGAATTACATGTAAAGTGTGATTGAGGCAGATAGGGGTTTTCAGCAGTTGCACAAGGTTTATTTAGTGATGGTAGGGGAAAGAGGTCCCATCCTTATGGTCAGTTTTTGGGTGCCTCATATGGAGAAAAAGGTTCTTTTCATCATATTAGACAATATCACCATTGAGTTCCATTTTAGGAATCCATGCAAACTTTTAAAACTAATAAAATGGATCAAAGTGCCTCTAGCATGATACGGGGTTCGGATAGGTCTTATTAGAGGTTCTTCGGTTGAGGTGGCAATTTTGTGACTCAGAATTCTTTATTTTACCCTTCATCTTATAGGGGATGTTTTACTTATGGTGATACTGGTCATATTTAGAGAAACTGCCCCCAACACATGTAGATTAAGTCTCAGTAGGCTTCTTAAACCTTGCATTCTCCAATTAGAGCATCAGTACCTTGGGGTAGGGGTATAAGAAGTGGATATA
>JBDJHY010286980.1:0-10128 GCA_039654485.1 Withania somnifera
GAGTGAAATATTTGTTAACATGCCTGAAATCAAATTCCAACAATTTTATTAGCATTGGAATACGGACTTTGGTCTTGATGAACCTTAAGTCCATGTCCTGGACTTTTCATTTTGAGTTTTGTTATTTTGTAGAGCTTTTGGCCCAAAATGTTTGTGTTGCTTTGTAGAAAATTTGGCCCAATCTCATTCTTGTGCTTGGCCCAAGCGGTAGCATAAGAAAGAACCTGGAAGTATTTAAACTATTTCCTCAAATTTTCAAATCATTTCCCCCCATCTTCTGTTTCTTCTTTTCTCAGTCCAAGCTGCTGTTGCGTTCCAAAACTCAACTAAATTTAAGGGAAGTCCATCCCCAAGCTCACCCTTCTATTTCCTCTCATTGGTATGTTATTTCTCTTTCATTTTTATGTAGAAATGGTAGCGTTCACCATTGTTAAAGATTTGGCCGAGTGTAGCTGTCGTTCTTTATTTAAACTTGTTTGAGGGTAGTTGTCGTTCTTTATTTTCCTAGTTGATTATTGTTCTATTCTTGAATTCTAGATGGCTATTGCTTTATGATGGCTTTTCCTACCAAAAATATGTTCTGGGTTGTTAGAATTTGGGGACTATTGTAGCTCGAGTGAGACTCCTCAGATTTTTTCCCACCTTTGAAAGGGGTTGCTGCAGATCACAGACTGCTCCAGCGGCCCCGAGGTCTCCCTGACGAGGTTACCTAGATGAAGTCACCTTTGCGAGGCCGCTGTGGCGAGGTCACCTTAGCGAAGTCGCCTTGATGGAGTCACCTTGGTGAAGTTGCCTTGATGAAATCACCTTGGCGAAGTCGCACCAATACCCCAAGGTCACCTTGGCAAGGTCGTCGTGGTGAGGTTACCTCAGTGAGGTCCACCCCATCCGCCCTGATATTTAAGAAAGGCTTCACCCTTTTATTCAGCTCATTGTCTTTATGTTCTAAGTCTCTCTTTGAACTAAATTTGGGACCATGAGTTCCCCCGAGATGAGGGCTACATGCCAGTGTGTTTGTTTTGTTCCCAGCTACAGATCCCACTTCCCGATCCTAGTTGCTAGTGCAATACGAGTTTTATTATTCTTATTTTTACCTCAAGACTTGTAACTTGTATAGTTTGGGGATATATAATCTGTGCTAAAGCTCCAGATCCGCGACGTGTGCACTTTGAGGATTTTCATCGGCGTCTAGGTAGGCTAGGTTTAATTTGTGCATGTTAGAATGGGTAGTTATTATTATGCTTATGATATAGCCAGCAGTGCAGCCCGAATTACTTAGGTTGTTTCCTTTTTTTTATTGATTTTTATGTTGGATTTTGAGGGTCGATGAGAAGGAATAGAGGGTAAAGGGTTGCAAGCCTAGGTCTTGGCCATTGTGTGGAGGCCAATGTCCCTGGGAATTATTTTAGCTGTTACGCAACGAGTGTAGCGAGATGGGCTCTTAGTTGGTGAAATTTGGCCGATCCTAAACTCCGTTTACTTTTCATTTTTGTTGTTTTCAATCTTATTGCTATTGCTGTATTGATGCTCTTTATATATATTATTTTGGCTGGAGAATTGACATTGACAAGGGGTTTGTGTCTGATGTTGTTATTGACACTAAGAGGGTGTGTGTGTCCGATGTTGTTATTGACACTAACTGGGTGTACGTTTCCAATATTGTTATTGACATTTATAGGTGGTGTGTGTCTAATATTGTTATTTACACTGACTGGGGGTCTGTGTCCAATATTGTTACTGACACTGACAGGGTGTATGTGTCCGATGTTGTTATTGACACTGAAAGGGGGTATGTGTGTGATGTTTTTACTGGCACTGACAGGGGGTGTATGCCTGAGGTTGATACTATTTTACTTTACTTTCTTGCACACCTGTGTGTTTCTTTAGGTATGATGTGTGCTCACGGGGCTTAAGGGGAGAGTAACAGTGAGTTTTGTTTTGCTATTTGTTCCTACCGGCTGGATGGGGTGCCAAGTGGTTATGCTATGCTGTTTGTACTTACCGATGGTATGGGATACCGGTAGATTCTTGTGTGTTTACTTTTATTTTGCATTTAGTGGTATCCTCCTACTTGATCCTTGTTCCTAGTTCTTGTATGCATGGTATCATGGTTAGTAAGGTTTGGCTGAGCTAGAGCATAGGTATGTTTCCTTACTTTGTTTTGGGTTTTGGATTTTAGGCCCAATAGTATGTATCTATCATGTTAGTTCTTGTAGTTTAATACTAGTACATTCAATATCTTACTCTTTTATTAGTTTTACTGCTTCCTTACTATTTTTGTACCATTACAGACCTGTTTTACTTCCTTGCTTTATTTCTTGCATTTTTTATTTTAACCCAGCTGGCCGATGATACCTACTGGGTACCTTGTTTGGTAATCATGCTACACTTCTGTACCTTTTTCCATGGTCTAGATACCGGCAGGGGTTGTCAGCCACACCAAGAACATGCGGAGTAGACTTAGCTGATTTGCGAAGATTACACTAACTTTATTGTCCTAGCCGACCACGGTTTCCTTGACTTTGGCTTGTATTATTCGGTCCACAGCAGGCCCTACATTGTATTATCTTTTATAAGAGATTAGTATTTTGTATCTTTCGATTATCTTGTATATTATTTCCATATGAT
Source organism: Withania somnifera (assembly GCA_039654485.1). Taxonomy (NCBI): domain Eukaryota; kingdom Viridiplantae; phylum Streptophyta; class Magnoliopsida; order Solanales; family Solanaceae; genus Withania; species Withania somnifera. Next base: position 2,629 of record JBDJHY010286980.1, read on the forward strand.
GCTGACACCAGGTTTTGGGAGTTGGGTTATGTATCTTTTCCTTATGGCCTCTGTTCTTTATGTATTATTTATCCTTCCTTTGATGCATTACTTGTTTTGAATAGTCTATAGCCCATTACGTATAGCTCTGGGATGTAGGGTTAGGCTTGTATACAGGAGGGATGTATACGCCATCATAACCCGAGATTTTAGGTCGTGACACTAGCACAACTACCCTACCCATGATTTTGAGTTGGAAAGTGGTAGTTTTCGTGCTTAAGATCTAGAGGCATTACCTATATGGGGTTCACTGCGAGGTATTTACAGATCACCTAGCTTATAGTACATTCTGAGTTAGAAGGAGCTTAACTTGAGGCAGCAGAGGTGGGTTGAGCTCCTAAAGGACTACAACTTGACTATTCTCTACTAACTGGGCAAGGCTAACATAGTTTTTGATGCCTTGAGCCGGAAGGTGGTGAGTATGGGTAAATGTTATGGAGAGACCGCTAGCTCGGGATGTGCAGTTCTTGGCCAGTATGAAGGTTAGGTTGGATATCTTAGTGCTAATGTGAGTTATTTCCTGTATGGAGCCTAGATCATCTTTGATTGACCAGATCCGACAGTGCCAGTATAAGGATCCACATCTAGTTCAGTTGAGGGAGAGGCTCCTATTGGGTGATTTTGATTGAGCTAGCATAGATGATGATGGTGTATTATTGGTTCATGGATGCCTTGCTATTTCGAGGTTTGGTGATTTGATTTAGATCTTTCTTCATGAGGCCCACTGCTCCTAGTAATCTATCGATCTAGGTGTTTTGAGGATGTATCACAATTTGAGGCCACATTACTGTTGGTGAGGTATGAGGAGGTCTATTACATCCTTTGTGTCTCAGTGTTTGAACTGTTAACAGGTAAAGTTTGAACACCAGAGGCTCCTTATCTTTCACTGTAAATAGGATCGGATTACTATAGAGTTCATCACTGTCCTTCCCTATACCTCCAGAAGGTTTGATTACATATGGGTTACCGTGGATTGATTGACCAAGTCAACTCACTTCCTACCGACTCGTTTGGATTGGGGTATAGAGAGGTTAGCTAAGTTATATGTCCGTGAGACGGTTAAACTTCATGGGGTACTGGTGTTTATGTTATCCGATTGGGGCATACAGTTTACCTCACTTTTTTAGAAGTTGATTTAGTGAGATTTGGGAATAGTGGTTGATTTTAGTACAACTTTTCAACCACAGATAAATGGCAAGTCCGAGAGGACCATTTAGGTACTTCTGGAAATGTTTGTTTCTTGTGTTTTTTATTTTTGAGGTAGTTAGATAGGCTTTTTGCATTGAAAGAATTCTCGTATAATAACAGCTATCACTCAAGTATCCAGATGACTCTGTTTGAGGCCTTGTATGGAAGGCATTGCATATCGCCCATTTGTTGGTTTAGTGGCGGCGAGGTTTGACTTCAGAGTTATGATTGGCTTCACGATACTACAGACTGGGTCAAACTTATTCAGGATAGGCTGCCAAACTTTGTAGAAGTGCTACATGGATCGTATGCTTCAGCCTCTTGAGTTTAGTGTTGGTGACTTGGTTTTCCTTAGAGTCTTTCCCATGAAGGGCGTTATAAGGTTTGGTTGGTAGGGCAAGCTTATCCCATACGAGATTTTGCAGAGAGTTGGAGGGGTTGCCTACAGACTTGCCTTACCACCTGTGGTTGCTACAGGGCATCCAGTTTTCCATGTACCGATGCTCAGCCGCTATGTACAAGACCACTCCAATGTCCATTGTTGAGAGAAGGTGTAGATTAATGGCACCTTGACCTATATTGAGGAGACTGAGGCTATTATAGTCAGAGATGTGATGCAGCTCAGGTCCAGGGAGATTCCAGTAGTGAAGGTTCGTTAAACGTATAAGAACTCTTGAATGGATAACAGATGTAACTCTAGTTCCTTTGGAATTCAATAATCTCGTGCTTTTGTTGCTGACATAAAAATATCTCTTTCCAGATCTTCGGATACAACCCATAAGGGGTTACCCGTTCGTTGTGCATAAACCTTGAAATACGATAAAATAAAAGGAAGGAAAATCCATGGACCGACCCTATTATCTCCACCTCGTAGGAACTACGAGATCACCCCAAGGTGCCTTCGGCATCCAGGGGTCACAGATCCACCATAGAACCCTGTTCAATAAGTGAAACGCATTAGCTGTCCGCTCTTAGATTAGGAAGTCAGGATTGAAGAAGGGTAATAACTCATTCTTAAAACAAGCATTAGGAGACAGAGAGCGATATGTGGGCCCAGTACCCACATCTGTTCGAGCCTTCAGGTACTACTCCCTTCTTGACTTTCGAGGATGAATGTCCTTTTTAGTGGTGGATGTTGTAAATACCCACTCGGTCATTTCCTTGCCTTTCACCTTTTTCTGTGCTTAAAGCTGTTTTTTAGTTTACCCAATTCATTTATGACTTGCTGGGACTGGTAGCTAGGTTCCCTAGTGATTCATTTGCTTGTTATCTCAGTTTTCTTATTTTGGAGTTTTAGTTATGAAATAGTGGAACTTGAGAGTGAAACAGTAGTAAATGCACCCAAAATCAAATTTCGACAGTTTCATTAGCTCTAGAATACTGACTTTGGTCTAGATGGACCTTAAGTCTGTGTTTTGGTCTTTTCATTTTGAGTTTGGGTTGTTATGTAGAAATTCGGCCTAAAATATTTAGGTCTTTTTTTGTAGAAATTCTTCCCACCCAATCTCATTCTTGGGGCTTGTCACGTGGTCGAATGAGCAAGAGCCTGGCAGTATATAAACCCCAACCTTGAATTTTCAGATTATTTTCCCCTATTTATATCTATATTCTTCTCCGTCCAGGCTGTTGTTGAGTTCCAAAACTCACCTAAATTGAAGGGAGGTCCTTCCCCAAGATCACCCTTGACTCTCCTTGTGTTGTTAAGTTTTTTCTCTTTTTTTTCCCGTGGAAATGGTAGTTGTTCATCATTGTTAAAATTTGATCAAGTGTAGTTATTTTATCCCTATTTCCTAGTTGGATTATTGCTCCATTCTTGAATTCTAGCTGGTTTATGTTCCGTGGTGTGTTTTCCACCCAAAATGTAGTTTTGGTTTGTTAGAATTGGTCTCTGGATGCTCGTTTTAGACCCCTCGGAGTTTTCCCACTTTAGAAAAGGTTGTTGCAGATCTTAGACCACCCAGGACCAAAGCAGCAGCCCCAACAGGGTTGTGCCTACACATTGAGGTCATCCTGGCAAGCTTGCTCCTATGCCTTGAGGTTGTCCTGGTGAGGTCATGCCTGCACCTAAGGTCGTCCTGGTGAGGTCACGCCTTCATCCTAAAGTCATCCTGGCGAGGTCACACTTGTGTCCCGAGATCGTCCTGGCGAGGTCCCCGGTAGCCGTCTTGTTTAATTGATTACCTCGGCTTATGTACGACGAGTATAGTAAGATAAGCTATTAGCTGGTGGTCTTTGGCGGATCCTAGACTCTATTTACTTTCCACTTTTGTTGTTATTTGTTTTATTGTTGCTATTGTATTGATACTCTTACATATATTTACTGTTTGGTCTGGAAACTTAGAACCGATGCTGTGAGGTGAGGCCTTATGATTAACACTGAAAGGGGGTGTGTGTTTGATGCTATGATTGACACTAACAGGGGTGTTTGTCTGATGTTGTTTTTGACATTGACAGGGTATGTGCGTCCAATGTTGTTATTGACACTGACAGGATATTGATTACTAGCACTGATAGGAGGTGTGTGGCCGAGGTTGATACTGTTCTACTTTACTTTCTTGCGCCCTTGTGTCTTTATTTAGGTATGGTTTGTGCTCACCGTGCTTAAGGGGGGAGTCAAGGTGGGTTTTGCTGTGCGGTTTTTGGTAACCGGCCAGATTGGGCACCAGGTAGTTGATGGTTTTCTGTTTGTACTTACCGGTAGTATGGGATGCTGGTAGGTTTTTGTGTGTTTACTTTTATTCAAAATTTAGTGGTATCCTTTTATTCTATCCTTATACGTGGTCCTTGTGTATATAGTATCACGGTTAGTGGAGTTTGACTGAGTTGGAGCATAGATATGTTTCCTTAGTTTGTTTAAGGTATTGGTTTTTTGACTCTGTAGTTTGTATCCCATGTTTAGTTCCTGTAGTTCTATGCTGGTACATTCGATATCTTACTCTTCTGCTTATTATTAGTTTTACTGTTTCCTTTATGATTTCTTTACTATTATCAACCTATTTTACTTCCTCGTTTTATTCCTTGGATTGTATTTTAAACCAGTAGGCCGATGATGTCTACTAGGTACCTTATTGGTGCTCATGCTGCACTTCTATACCTTTTACTTGTTGCAAATACCGGAAGGGGTTATCAGTGACACCAAGATCGTGTGTAGTAGGCCTAGATTATTTACGGAGATTACAGTGAGCTTTGTCATCCGAGCCAAATGTGATTTCCTTGAATCTAGCTTGCTTTACTCGGTCCACAGTAGGCCCTGCATTGTATTATCTTTTACAGGAGAGTTGTATTTTGTATCTTCCGGTTTTCCTCTATAGTAGCTCCATATATCACTGACACCAGGTTTTGGGATTTGAGTTCTATATGATTCCCTGTTGGCTTCCGTTATTATGTATTGTTTATGCTTTTCTTTACTGCATTGGTTATTTTGAGAGTTTATAGCCCTTTGCACATAGCTCCGGGCTGTAGGGTTGGGCTTGTATAGAGGAGGGTTGTAGACGGCATCATACCTGAGATTTTGAGTCATGCAAATGAAGACTAAGATGATTGGTGAAATCTCACAATGGACTTTGTGCTAGTAGATGCACAAAATCTTGAGTGCAAAAACTACTGTCGCCAACTCCAAATCATGGGTAACGTAGTTGATATCTTAAGTTTCCTAGAAGCATATGCAATTATGTGATCCTGCTGCATGAATACATAACGATGACCAACACTGGAAGCATCTCAATAAACTATAAAACTTTGACCCTCAATATGTAAAGTTATCATAGGAGCAGATGTAAAGATAGTCTTAAGACTTTAAAAACAAGCCTCATACTCATCAGTACACTAGAAAGGAACATTCATTCTAGTTAATATCATTAATGGCACTGATATAGAAATGACCCCCTCAAATTATTGACGGTAGTACCTAGCAAGCCAAAAAAGATATGACTCAGTGCGAGTAGCTGGCTACTTCAATCACGAACAACTACAACCTTAGACGGATCCACCATGATGCCCTCTTTAGACACCAAATGTCTTAAGAAATGCAACTAATTTGAACCAAAACTCACACTTTGATAAATTGGAATAAGTCGATGATCTCTTGAAATCAGAAGAACCATAGGCGAATGTGCTCATGATCCTCTACATACCATAATATCATCGATGAACACAATAATGAAGGAATAAAGATAGATTCTAAACATGCGATTCATCAAATACATAAAGTCTACAAGGGTATTAGTCAACCTAAAGGACATTACTAGGAATTCATAATGACCATAACATATCCTAAATGCTGTCTTTGGGATATGCTCACTCTTGATCCTCAATTAGTGGTACCCTGGTCTCAAATCAATCTTATAAAAGATGGCAGAACCCTGAACCTTGTCAAATAAATCATCAATCTAGGGCATAGGGTACTTGTTCTGCACAATGACACCATTACGCTGCCTATAATTAATACACATATGCATAGAGCCATCTTTATTCTTCACAAATAACACAAGATCACCCCAAGGTGAAACACTAGGCCGAATAAATCCCTTATATAACAAATCCTTAAGCTGAGTGTTAAGTTCTGTTAACTTAATAGGTGCCATATGATAGGGGGAAATTAAAATGGGACTGGTGCCCGGATCTAACTTAATACTAAAGTAAATGACTTGATCTAGTGGTAGGCTAAGGAGGCCGATCAGAAACACATTCAAAAACTAACTAACAATAGGTACCAAATCAGGAGACAAAGTATCAACAACCACATCTCCAATATATTCAAGATAATCCAAACAATTATGAGAAACTATCCAACTAGTCTGAATGCAAGATCTGATTGCCGTTGGTACTTGACTAACTGAACCTTACACATGACTATCATGACACGATTTCTCAGTTCATGAGGCACCTATATACCACCGTAGGAGAACCATGCAAAAAGCACGCAAAGTAAGAATAATAAATTGAGTACAGAAGAGTAGATATAAACAAGGGAGAGGGATAAGCGAAAGTTTATAATCAATAGAAAACAACCCCAAAACCTGATATCCAAATACATGAGCCACTAAATAAAAGTACAATATATGAATGGAAATACAATATCTGTCTCGGTACAATAAAAAAATGAACAATAGGAAAGATACACGAGCAACTTAAAATGCCAGGAGTAGTTCTCTACCTTATAACCAGAATCAAGGCTCGATCAAGAATCACTATTGACCACTCGTACGAGGATTTACACCAAAAAGATGTAGAACTGTAGTATGAGTACCAAAATAATAAGCACCCAGTATGCTAGGTTGAGTAGGAATATATAAGAACTAAAGTTTAAAGATAAACAGAATATAAAGACAGGTCAAGGAGATCAACAAATAGAGCATGCAGTAAGGATAACTAATAACGTAAGACAAGTAATTATATCCTAAGTAGCTATCCACCAACAAGAAGACTCAGGTAAGGAAAGAAGAGAATATACCTGAATCCATGCTCAACTATCAAGAAAATAAATAAGTAATAGCTAGGGTGGTAACCGTAACCTCAAATAAATAAAAAGGAAGAATAACAAATAACAACAACTATATCATTAAGGCAACTATGATAGGGGATCCAACTATTACAAATATATCTCAAAATCAAAAAGAAGATCAGTGATAAGTAAAATAAAGACTCCACGACAACCCATAATATCGAGACACACAAATAAGTAAAGCTCCCCATTGGCCGCCCATACAACCAAAAGGTACAACAAAGAAAGTGATGCATCCAAACTCACACCCAAGTGTACGTGATCGTACAAGTAATATAGTGGCTCTTGCAAGCCGGATGTCCAACCCACAGGGACTTGTATTAACTTTTTAACTGGATTAAACTAATTCTAATTATTATTTAAGCAGAGAGTTTGCAGATATATAATTGGGAATGTAATTAAAATAAGAACGGTAAATTTAACTAATGGAAAATTAATCTAGAGAAGAATATATTTTTACTATAATTAATGAATGAATCGATCTAGGATTATGGGTTCGCTAGTAATAATATTTAATTAATTTAATTAATTAACTTGAATTTTCTAATTTTTGGTTTCGGGGTTTAACCTATGAGTAGGGAATGATCATCCTCTAATCACAATCCTTACAAATCCCATAACTACTTCGATAGACATGTGTTATGATAATTTAGTTTAGATGCATTATAGTTATCTTCTCGTAATGAACCAAGCGAGGCAAACTAAGTACACGATCATGTCTTAGTTGTGAATCATACTCAATTATCCAACCTTGGTATAATCTATATATG
>JBDJHY010287022.1:0-10127 GCA_039654485.1 Withania somnifera
ACATACTTTCTAGTTTATATTACAAATTAGTTTAAATCAATTTAGTATACTCTTCTAAAATCTTAATCAATACTGTGGACCTAAATCCTTCCGTAACTTTATCGAGAGAATCAATTAAATACAAGTCCCTAAGGGTTCGACAATCCGGCTCACAAGAGCCACTATATTACTTGTACGATCGCGTAGACTTGCGTGTGCATTTGGACGCAACATTCACACTTTTTGAGAAAGAGGTCAACTTCTTGTTTGATGAAGCTAGTTTGAAGACATTTGAAGGGCTTAAACTAAAATTGATCATTGCACCATTTATGGTTAGCCCGAATTGGGAAGTTCCTTTTGGTATGATGTATGATGCTAATAGTGTGGTACTTAGTGTTATGCTTATATAGAAGAGGGATAATATTTTCCATCCAATCTATTATGCTAGTAAAGAATTGAATGGGGCATAAAATAACTACATTGTTATAGAGCACGAGCTTCTTGTTCTGTTATATGCGTTTGAGAAGTTCAGATATTATCTTCCTGGTACTAAAGTGGCGGTACAAAGAGACTCCAAACCAAGGCTAATTCATTGGATACTGCTGCTATGAGACTTTGATTTATAGATAAAGACTGCAAAGGGCATGAGAACCAAGTAGTAGATCACCTTTCTCAATTAGAGGCAGATGGACAAGGGAGAGTTGATACAGAAATTAAGGATGCCTTTCCCGCTGAAAACGAAATGACAATTAAGGAAGATACGACTATAAGGTATGTTGACTTTGTCAACTTTGTGGTCAACAATATAAGACTGTATGCAAGAAGAAAATTCCTCCATGATGCTAGGAGAGACTTTTGATGAGACCTTGTTGTTTAGGCTCTATGTCAATAACATGATATGTAAATATGTGTCAAAAATTGATATGAGGGGTATTCTTGCAGCATGTCATTTGTCCCTAATCAGAGGGCATCATGGTAGCAAACAGACCACATAGAAATTCTTATAGTGTGGTTACTTTTGGCCTACCTTACACCATGATACATATGAGTTTTCAAAGGGATGCCAACAATTTCAAATACAAGAAGCTATCTTGCATAGGCATGAACTTTCTATGAATCAAATTATGGAAGTAGAACATTTTGATTTTTGGGGAATTGACTTTATGGGCCTCTTCATGAGTTTATATGGACAAAAGTATATCCTAATGGCTGTCGACTATGTATATAAGTGGGTCAAAGCTATGGATTTTCCTGATAATGAAGGAAAGAGGGTAGTGGCTTTCCTTAGTAGGAACATCCTTACCAGGTTTGGGACTCAAAGAACAATCATCAGTATGGAGGCTCCCATATCTGTAATAAGGTCTTCCAGGTAGTGTTGGCTAAATATGGGGTTAAGCAACATAAGGTGGAAATACCTTATAATCCTCAAACACGCGCTCAAGCGGAGGTCTCCAATAGAGAGATCAAGTCGATACTAGAAAAGACTGTGAATGCTACCAGGACAAATTACTTCTGCAAGTTAGATGATTCTTTGTGGGCATATAGAACTGCATTTAAAATCCTAATTGGTATGTCCCCTTTTCAGCTGGTATATGGAAAAGCTTTCCATTTTCCGGTTGAATTAGAGCACAAAGCGATGTGGGGTTTAAAAAGAGTCAACTTAAATTAGACTATAACTGTCAATTTTGTCAGGATCAAACTAATAAGATGGATGAGTTTCAAAGCAATACATATGAGAGATACTCTATGTTCAAAGAGAGGATGAAAAAGTACCACGATAAATGAATTAAGCATAAAGGCTTCAGTCTGGGAGATTGGGCATTGTTGTTAATTCAATATTAAGACCGTTCTCAAGAAAGTTGAGATCATAGCGTTCTGGTCCATATGTTGTCACAATAGTTTTTCCTTCTGGAGAAGTCGAGCTGGAGATTAAAAAAATGTCAGATTTAAAGTAAACGGTCAAGGATAAAGATGTTTTATGAGGCAATGAAGGAGGTTCGAGTTTTGGAAAAGGTTTTACTTTATGAAGTCTGAGTAATAAAGGTGATTCTATCATGCTGTGACATTAACTCATGTGCTATTAGAAGACAACCCAAATTTTTGTAATTGCTTCTTTTGTATTAAGGTACACCCTTTTTCCATTTACATTGTATTACTATATGTATTGGGGAAAATGAAATGTTTTGTATCGGGAGGGGGTAGTACCTATTTTGTTATTTCTATTTTGATTCATCTGAAGGTTTTGGTTTCTATATTCATTTACCTCAGACATGTTATCTAGGAGAACTGGCATGCTTAGGATGACATTTTATGTTTTGATGTATTGTATATAACATTGATACTCCTGTATATATATCAAGAGTTCATTGGCTTATGTTAAATATTGGTTGTATTACATTATGGGATGTAAAGGATAAGTTATGTTAATTTCAATTGTAGTAATTGAATTATCTGCATAACAGTTTAGTTTGAAATGAGTTGTCTACTTGAAAAATGTGGTTAAGTGTTCTAGTCTAATCTTTTTATATATGTGATATCCAAAATTTACCTGGTTCAATTTGAGCTAAGTAGAAAATAGGTTGATTTGAAAATTGTCCTAGGCTTTCTTTGATAAGTCACTAAGCCTTAAAAGAGTCTCTGAATAATGTTGAATTTCCAAGTTGATCCCTATAACTATCCTTATGAAACCAACTATAGATTGATACCCTGAAAATAAAAAGTAGTTGTTGTGGCCCTGCTTCTCTATTAGATATTGTGTACCTTGACTTACGTATAGTAAGATAGTTGAGGGTGTTTATGTAGAAAATGCTATGAAATAATGTCTGGTAACATTCTTTATTGGCTATGGTCCAGTAGTGAGTAATTTGTCATCAACCTAAATTAAAATTAGGTTGAGGGTGCCTTCCACGAAGATTTCATGCGAAAACAATATGCATCAACATACATATGGTTGTGTGTATAGAGTATAAACAAAAGGGGAAGAGGCCAATTGTATATAAATAAATTCTTTGATGCTAAAGAAAGAGAAAAGAAGATTGAAAAAGGGTTAATGAAGAAGACAAAATGAAGGGGTAACAGAAAAAACTGAGTCAACAATTATATTTCCTAATGATGCCCTACCAACACTCAAACATTCAATATAATCCGAACAAAAACCTGATGTGATTCTTGTTAACCTGCTAAAAATTGAGTTAGAATTGATAAGGGAAAGCCTATGACTATTGTTTGCATAAGTATATTTCTTTTTGAGAATGGGTTGATAATTTCCCAGTCCCATGGCAAATTAATCTTTATAACTGTGCGGGACTTTTTGTTGTGAGAGAAAGTAGGTTCTTAAATCAATTGTGAATAAGTTACTATAGTGATTTTAGTGGATTCAAGCCTTGCAAGATGTCTTTCAGTGCTTTACTCAAAAGTTGCAGTTACTAGGTAAAAACAGTTAGCCAATGTGATATGATGCACAATGATTGGTTGTGTTGAGTTGAATTTTGTACTAGGGTGTTTTAAGTGTTTAATGTTTGAGTTTTCTTATTACTTGAAAGCAAGAAAATGTTCTGGGTTGAGGGTGTTTATGTGACGGTATTTTACGTCATATATGACAGTTAAAACTATGAAAATATGCATGTTCTTGAGTAACTTTTATATGATTTGATATATTTTTTATGTATTTGCAGGGTAAAGTTGATGTTTGGAACTTTAGTGCTATTGTAGAGGAAAAAATGGATTTTGGAAGAAAATATAAACGTTTTGTCCAACCTTGGACGGTTCTCCCAAAGCTGTGTCATCCAGGGGATAGTACATTTCTTAAAATGAACAAAATAGACGAAGGATTGGATGGTTTTCCCAACCCCAGACAGTTCTCCCAAGTGGGTTTTGTCCAACCCAAAGTTCACTGTTAAAATGAGGAAATAGATGGAATATTGGATGGGTCTCCTAATGATAGATGTTTCATCTATCTGGTTCTGCTCAAATGGAATCCTACTACTCAAGAGAAGGAAATAAATGCCAGATAAGGCGGCTTGTTGAGGTCAAACGGCTCGCCTGATGCTCCGCCAAACCTGAGCGGTATTTGTTCCAAGTTTCAAATATTACACTTGTACCCATGCAGCATAAATAGTTGTATTAGGTTATTTTGAAGATATACACTAAATTCTATATCATTTTATGTGTTCATACAACTTATTTTTACCTAATTTTGTGAAACTACAATTGTTTAACTATTCTCTTCCACAAGAACACAAGTGTGAGAATTGGATTATTAATTGCATTCAATTTTAAGACTATTTTTTGGTATGATGTCTATTATGTTTTCTTCTTATTGTTGTGTTTTAACAATCATGAGTAGCTAAAATACAACTCTAACGTTGTGGGATCCATGGGTGAAAAAATACTAGGGTTTTAATACTAAAATTGTTATCGTATATGACTAAGTGTATTAACACATAATTTCTACACTTTCATGGATTTTTAGTGATTGTAAACACTAGAACATGTTTATGTTTAACTAGTACTAGACTTGTGGCTAAAACTAGGAGATGCAATTTGCTAGAAATTCGTGGCATTAACCCTTGTCTAATGATTGTTGCAGTAATAAGGGTAATCATCTTGAGTTATATGATGGAGACAATGTACTCTTTTGCAGCCTGACCACGGTGTATAAGAGATTTATCTAGGATTATAGGTTGAAAAACACGTAGATAAATAGCACTTTCACTAAGAAATACTTTTCACTTAGGAAAGAGCACAAGACAATTGATAAGTATAATCTGGAGATTCGCTAAAATCATGATGAACATATTCGTAGGCTTTCTCATCACTTGAATTCCTTTTATAACTTAGTTTGATTGATTGTTACATTCAATTATGAAGAACACTCTATTACAAAACAATCCCTCAGTTTACTTTTTATGTCTCACAAAAATAACAATGAAGTGACTAAATATTTCTACTAGGCCAAAAAACTATACTATATTCCTTGAGGGATCGATCCCAACCTAGTTGGGTTCTATATTTGACCAACGACCATTTATACTTCTTTAGGAGGCAAGTTTGAGTGTTATCAAGAAACCTAATGGTTTAAAATCTAGACTGGGACCTCCTTTAAGGTCAAGATGTCATGAATTCTGGTGCTCTCAATAGTACTACCAAATATGGATCTCCCAAGAAATTTATCAACATAGATACGTGGAATACTATTTGAATTATTGTTAAGTCTGTTGGATGGTCTAGATCATTGGCTACATTACCAACCCGCATCACAATCTGGTATGGACTAATGTTGCAAGGACTAAGACCCTTCTGAAACGACCTCTAATACTTTAAGGTGAACTTCATACCTTGGTATGAAGTAATAGAAAATGGTACCCCATGCATCCTGAAGATCTACTCAAGATATATCCTCACATATGACATTGATAAATAACTGGTGTGGACAGGTAGGAAGTGACATAACTTAGTCATTTGGTCTACTATCATCCATATCAGATCATACCTCTGGATACAAGGTATACTGGTGACAAAGTCCATATTTATCACCTCCCAGTTTTAGAATGGAATCTGAAAGTTCTGCAACTCACATGATGGTTTTTGATGCTCAGCCTTACCTTTCTGACAGTAAGGACACTTAAACATAAACTCAATTATGTCCCTCTTCATCTCATTTCACTAATAGACCTCTTTTAGGTCCTAAAACATCTTTATTTCACCAGGGTGAATGGAGTACCTAAAAATCAATCCATAAATAAAACACACAAATGACCTTAGTATTGAAGCATACCATCTCCCCTTTAGGAGAAAGCTTTTATTTTCTATCTTCACCCTTCAAAAAAATAAGACTGGATCAATAACTTGCTTCTTTTTCACCTCAACACTAAGGATGATACAAAAGTATCCTGAACTAAAATATACTTATTATCAACAACAACTAATCGAACTCCTAAATATGAAGCTTATTCACCTCTTTATTTAACTCCCTTTTTACCCTTATCAACATGGGTCCCACTACCCATTAACAATTTGTTAAGGGAATTATCCTCTATATTGTCCTTTCCCAGATGATGCATGTCACTCATGTAATGATCTTTTAGGAAATCCAATCACCTCTCCTTATAAAAATTAGATCCTTCTAACTGAACATATACAATAAGCTCTTTTGGTTAGTAAACACATCCACATGCACACCTTAAAAATAATGCCTCCTCATCTTCAAGGAAAAAACAACATCTTCCAACTTAAGATCATGAGTAGGATATTTCTTCTTATGAACCTCAAGTTCTTTGGAGGCATAAACTACTATGGATCATCAAATTCGTTTATCCAATTAATCAAGATACAAAATAAGAATTGTATCCTTACAATTTTACACTTCTAGACATCAAGACACACTAGAGCTTAACCCAAGGAAGAATCACAATAAACCAAAAATTCCTCTGTGCCCTTTGGTAGGTCAATATCGGACTTGAAGTTATCTTAGTTTTAAACTCTTTGAAACTTTTCCCACACAGATCAAACCACTAAAACTTGACCTTTTTCAACCTGGTCAAGGGAGCAGCTATGGAAGAGAAACCCTGAAAGAATCTATCGTGGTAACCATCCAAACCTAAGATGCTACAGATATCAAATGAGAAGGTGGGTATTGGCTAATTTATGATAGAATCTATTTTCTATGAATCCACTTGAATACCATCTTTAGAAATGGTATGACCTAAGAAAAAAACTAACCTCAGCCAAAATTCATGCTTATAGAATTTAGCATACAGTTGAAAATCTCAAAAAGTCTAATGAAAAAATCTAATATGTTTTGCATGATCTTCCTCACTTCTGGAGAAAACCTAATATCATTAATGAAGACAATCACAAACAAGTCTAAGTACTACTTGAATACTCTATTCATAAGGTTCATGAAGGTAAAAGGCGAATTAGTTAAACTAGAGAACATGACCACAAACTCAAAATGGAACTTAACGGGTTCTGAAAATTGTTTTAGGAACATCACTCTCCCTAACCTTGAGTTGATTGTATCTTAACCTAAGATTGATTTTTGAAAAGTGACTAGCCCCTTGAAGTTGGTAGAACAAGTCATCGATCCTGGTGATATGATATTTATTCTTGATTGTAACTTGTTTGGATGATGATAATTTATGCACATTCTAAGGGATCCATCTTTCTTCAGCACAAATAGGATAGGGGCACCCCAGGGAGAGCACTGGGTCTGATGAACCCCTTATCGAGGAGGTGTACTAGCTATTATTCTTACTCTCTAGTTTTATAGGAGCCATTATATATGGAATAATATAAATAGGTTGAATAACTAGGATGAGGTCTATTACGAAGTCTATCTCAATGTTTGGAGATCTTCTGGGTAGATTCTCAAGAAAGACATTTAGGAACTCACTAACTATAGGAACTGACTGAGTGTTGGGGTCTCGGTCTCAGATTCCTTAACCTGGACTAAGTGATAAATACACCCCTTAGTGATTATTTTTTGGACTTTTAAGTATTTTTTTAGTATTTTAATTAATAAAAGAACGACCCTTAGGAATATTTATACTACCCTCCCACTCTAGGACTAGCTCATATGGAAACAAAAAATGCACAACCCAGTCCTACAATAAATCATAGCATAGCAAACTAAAGCCAATACATTCCAAGGATGACGTAAAAATATATCATGTCTATCTTTCTGGGATCATCTTGAATAACATTCTAAAGAAGTGAAACTATATAGTTTCAGAGGACTATCTTTAGCTATGATAGAGTTAACAACTAGAGTGGAGATAGAGAAAGGCTCAGAAAGACTCTCAAGACCGACTCCAAACTAATAATCCACAAAAGAGAAACAAAGGATAGGGTATATACAGGGTATAAAAAGCATAAACATCAATAATATGATCCCTAATATACCCATAACTAAATTGAGTTACTGCTCTGATCTTGTTGGAAGCCTAAACATACAACCGATTCTGAAGCTTAGTGCTGCCAGTAATAGAAGATATGCTGCTGAGCTGGGCAGGTTACTGGTGCTACTGCAGAAAAAGTAGCCTGAGATTTGTTACAATCTTTTAAAACTATAATAAAATCCCTATGATTGTGGCTTGGGTTTCCATACACATAATAACTGCTTGATGGATAATTTTGTAGCCTATGATCAACATGTGCATATCAAAAGCAACCTCACTGACCATATAAAAACTCTTCTGGGTGGTTTTTATCCCACTTGGAATAATTAGGGAAATTACGCCCTCCTGCAGTACTGCCCTACAAAACTTACTTAGTTGCTCTATTCTGTTGTTTTTGTAAAGGCCTAATTTTCTACGAAGAGGCACTAGAAAATAAAGGGGCTAGAGCTCTGAAACTTTGTTGTTGTTGTTCTGGTGTTTTGTGCCCTACATTGGACTTAGGTTGGGTAAACTATGACTAGATACCCTTGTCCTTTTTTCTTCTATAAATTTCTCTCAACTTTGTCTTGTCTCTCTCAATATGTTCTAGGTGAACCATTAGTCGATCAATGCCCATATCACTGTAAAGTATGGATGCGCTCTATTTCTTTAGGAGATGAGGGGATAGACTAAAAACTAACATACTCATTCGATTGTGCATATTTGCAACCATTTCAGGCATGTACCTAGACAGATGAGTAAATCTCATCTCATACTCAGCAACAGAGATGGAACCCTACTCCAAGTTTAAGAATTCTCAAGTCTTCGCCTCTCTCTTCTCTATTAAAAAGAAATGATCTAAGGCCTTCTCAAACTCATCCCATGAAGAAGAAGTTGCACCTACTACAATATTCTTTCTCCACTGATCTTCTCATGACCTAGCGACATACTTCAACTGATAGGATATATGGTTTACTCTATAATGTCCATCACTCTCATCATAATAAATTCTTGCTAAATATCTTTTGTGAAATTCTCTGGATCCTCCTTTAATATGGACTCATGAAACTCTAAAGAGTTTATTCAGAGGATCTCCCTTTCTCTAAAAACACAAGTATCAGGAGCAACTGGCTAGGCCTAAGAAGTGATAGTTTGGACCAGCAACATAATAACATTTCTAAATTAAGATATTTCTATAATTTATGGTGGAGGATAATTTATAGGAGGATCTAGAGATGAGGGGCCTACTCTTGATCTCTGGATTGACGGGTTGGCTACATATGAACTGGTTCTTTTATAGGAGGCATGAATTGAAACACGTAAAGCACGAGTTAGAAAGGATTCTTGGAGTTAAACTCCATTGCATAAATTAACACATGGATAAAGGAAAACATTTTTAAATTCTCAATAGCCTCTCTGTTATAAGTATGACGCGCTCCACACCTATAAGGAAGAGTCTACTAAACACTATTTTTACACATCCATAGTTGAACCTATTACTATGATACTATGTTTGTCATTCCCCGAGCCTATACCTAGATTATACAAGGCACCTGTAATGACCCTCGAGGTCATTTTCTTGTTCTGCAGTGTACTGTGTTTAAAGGTTTCTAGAAGCTACCCAAAGTTATTTATGACTTGTTGGAGTTTGTAGTTTGGTTCCCTAGCAGTTCTATTGCTTGTTATCTCAGTTTACCTATTTTGAAGTTTTAACTTTGGAATAGTGGGACTTGAGAGTGATTTCTTAGTAAACAATCTAGGAATTGATTTCTGACAATCCCATTAGCTCCAAAACATGGCCTTTAATCTAGAGGGATGCTTGATTTAGATCCTGAGGCTTTCGGTTATGTGTTATGACATTAGACGAGATAGCAATTAAACTTTTTTAATAATAATATTTATTTCTTTAATAAAAACAAAATTCGTATATATTTTTGTTACCTTCCTAAAACATTAGCAATGCTTATGAACTATTATTTGAAATAATGTAGTTCCATATTCATTTATTTTACAAGAAGTTATAAAGTTATTATTATCTTGACAGAGTTAGTATGTCAAATTATATGAAAGTTTATTATTATTAGAGATAGGTTTTTTTTTATAAATTATTATCATAATGAACCTATAAAATATCTAGAATTTAAACAATGGGAGAAAATCAATAAGTGGTTCAACCTCTACACACGCAGAGATGGTGGAAAAGAGGTGGAATTAGGGTCATATATGGGTGACAGTAGCCAAGATAGAAAAAGGGATCTTTTTGTATATATA
>JBDJHY010287032.1:0-10127 GCA_039654485.1 Withania somnifera
GATTGTAATTGTTGTTGGATTAGTGAAAAAGCCTAAGGTTGAAAAACTTAGGTAGTGGATGTAGGCAAGAGTTGGCCAAACCACTATAAATCTCTTGTGTCCATTGTTGTATTTTCTATTACCTTCTTCATTTCTGTAAAAAGTGTCAAAATTCCACTCCCACTATTCAACCCCCCTTCTAGTGTGTGTAACCACTCTACATAACTCACTGTGTATGACGCCTCTACTAATACTAGTGAGTCATTGAGACAAACCCCCAAGCTACTATCAATAACTTAAAAAGAAATAAAAGAAATGGAGAACTCTGAATAATTCTCCTTTGATGAATGAGGGCTCACCAATGCTGACTGGAATCTACTTGTGCTTACTATCCACAAAAACTAAGAGGAATACCTACATCGACATTATAAAACAATACAGTCATAGAGCATCAGTGCGTTGAACGTACAGGTATGTAGGTTTGCATATGCTAAGTAAAAAATTTAAAGAATAACGTTAATTTGAATATCTAAACTTAACATGCAATTGTATCATAAAACTGACTCACCTCTTTTATCATAAAACATCACTGAGAACTATAAGTGCATAATTTTTAAATTGATCATATCTAAAGTAAACTATAGTGACTTTTGTAAAATATACATTATTGAAAACTAAATATGTGTGGAATATGTGTGAGAGTTTCTTCTATTTGACATAAACCATGTGAGCTACATGAAGTCTAGTTTACCCAACTCCCACACTAAAGAGAAGGGTTTCTAGCTTGGCAAGGCTAGAACCTAATTTTTAACTAAGGATCCTTTAGTTAGGCCTCAGTGATATTAGACTATAAAACTTATGGTGGCAATGTATTTTGCATGGTATGCAACCTTAGGCTCATACTTGTCTCATGCTAAGTAATCCTCCCAAATCCTATATATACATAGCTCCTAAAATATTATATTCTCCGTATGTTACCCTTACAACTTTCATGAATCTTAGTATCTTTGAGACTTGGATTCTTCTAGTGTTCGAACTTTTGTATTAGAACCTTAAACTCTTTCTTGAGATATTTTTTCAAAGACCTTCTTTCATAGTTTAGAAATCTATATTTTGAGATAAATTTTCTTCAACTTAGTTCTTTGAATCATAAAACTCATTCTGTAGTAAAATCATTAAAGTGGTAAAAATCATGAGAAATTCCATCTTCATACAAATCATAATCAGTGAGAAAATTCAAATGGGGAAACAAGGAAGAGTTATCTAAGAATTCCAAAGCATAAAATCTCATAAATTATGTAAAACATAATAAATTTAAGAAATCATGCATAAAATACTTAAAATTGAAATATGAACTTTTGAAACCTAACTTGAACTTAAATTCATGATAAACTTATAACTTTGGCTATGAGAATGAAATGGCGTTCTCATTGAAGATCTACATTCCTTGTATCCAAAGCTTTAGGATGAAAAACTTGGCTGAAAAGTGGAGAATTATTGTGAAATTGAAGGAGGAATCTTTGATAAAAACTTTGGGCTTGAAACCTTGGAGCTTTGAAGAATAAATCTTCCTATGGAATGCTTAGTATGGAAGAACTTAAAGAGGACCTTAGATTTGAAATCCTCTCATGATAGAGTGAATTCTTTCCTTGAGAATATTAGGATTCTTGAGATGAAAAGAAGGCTTGAGTGATGAAAACTGAATGTTTTAACATTTTGGAGGAGTTATAAGTCATGGAATTGAGTGCATAGAAGTGTAAGATAGAAATACCCTTGCATAAATGAGTTTGGGAAAACATTTTTCCAGCTTCTAAGCTTAGTAAAATTCTCATAACTTCTAACTCCAACCTCAAATTTATACATGGTTTATTGCATTGGAAACTAGATTCAGAGAACTTAAATTTAGATAGGTTATGTGTCATATAGCTCCTCATATTAAAGGATATATAATCATTTGAAGTTTATCTATGAATAAATCTATACAAAAACTTACGGTAGGAAAGCTTTGAATTCAACTTTGTGCTAAGGGTTCGTTATAACCTTAAATCACCTCCAACTCTTAATACATATTTAGTAAATGAATTCAATATCTAGGTACAATTAAGAAATCAATGGGATCAGGTCCAAACAGATACTTATAATGGCTCAAGTCTTAATTTAATAGTCTAGGGTGTTACAATTTAAGTACCACCGGTAGAGGACTCAATAATAATAGGGATTGATTGGCATGGTGAATGGATCAATAAGAATAATGAATTTATTTGGCGTTAGAATGGTGGTGAAATATTAGAGATGATAGCGATGACTGTTCTATGATATATTGTCTATGATGATTTTATAAACTCAATCATCATTCATTGTGGACTAAATTATGAACAGAAAGATTTTGATATCAGTTATCTGCATAATTCTTTTGAAAATTATAGGGTCTTTCCTTTTGATATAAATGATCAATTTAGTTTGTGTGCATATTTGAGTGATGTAAGTAGGACCATTCTAAGGGCATACATGGTTGAAAATTTAATAGAGAACAATAATTTAGCACAAAACCAGTAAAATAGTTTAAATAAGAATTGGATAGGATAGCTAATCATATTTCTAATGTTGAATAAAGTGGGGATGAAATGGATATGTCAGACTGTAAAAATAACCAAATTCCTATACTTATACCTACACCAATCGTTGCGAGAAATACAATAGGTAGTTCTCAATTATCATAGTCTACCCACAATCAAGATGATGAAATAGGTTATTATAAGGGAACGTAATTCAAGAACAAGGAAGATCTAGAAACTTCAATTAAAATCACTTGCTTGAAAAAAGACTCTAGACTTAAGAAGGTGATTAATTTGAGTATTGTGTATTGTTTTAGATGTGCACATCCGAGTAGGTGGATGAGGGTCATAAAACTCATAAGTTCTAATATATTCTATATTAGAACCTATGTAAAGTATCACATGTGCGGTTTGGAACATATTACTAGCCATAATCCACACACCACAGTTAAAATCATCAGAGAATACTTTAAAGATAAGTTCTTGAGGGTGAAGTCCTATTTACAAAAACATAGGTAATCAACTCCGCATAGATTTTGGTATTAAGGTAAGTTATTAGAAGCTTTATAAGGGAATGAAAATTGCAAAGACTTTAGTTAGGAGGACACAGGAGTACAGGTATGCCTGTCTGATGTGTACTATTATATGCTTTCGTCCATAATCCAACAAGTGAAGGTTGATGAAATAGAAAGTTCAAGTACTTATTTTATTTTCTATGTGTCTTGGATGCTTGTTTTTTCTCAAAAGAGAAATTTCATATCCATTGATGGGATATTCTTGAGGATAAAGTATGAAAGAGTTTTGTTGTCAGTGTAGCATAGGATGTAGAGAAATATAGTTTTTTATGGCATTTTGTGTTATAGACAAGGAGTGTGATGAGTCACACAAATATTTATTTGAACAAATGAGAAGATTTATATATGATACTAATGTGTTGTGTATAATTTCTTATAGGCTTCTAAGTATCCAAAAGATGACTTTAATTTTCTACCCCACAACTCATTATGATTGTTGTATGAGGAACCTTGGGGAAAATATTTGAAATAACTTCAGAAATTTGAAGGTAGTATCCCATTTTTATATAGTAGAAGAAGCATTAAATATAGATGATTTGAATGAAAATTTTAATCAGATAAGAGATATGAAACCCGGAGCACCCAAACATATTGAATGCATTGGATTCTACAAATAGAGCAGGACATTTTGCTCGGAAAATAGGTGCAATGTTATAAGTTTTAGTGTGTTATTTGAGTTTATTTTAAATTGATGCCTTAATGATTATTTATTTTTATAGATATAATATTATGATGACAAACATTGCTAAGATGATTAATTTAATATTTAACATTAAAAGAAAATTTTCATTGTTGTTCTATTTAATAAAATAAACATGTGATTTGCAGAAAAATTTCATGAGATGCATATGGTGTTTGTTAACTCATCAACCATCTTTATTTATTCAATTGAAAATAAAATATCAAAGGTCATTCAACTTGGGTAACTAGTTGTTGATCCATCAAATTTCCAACAAGAAGTTTAGGGACAGTGGTCATGGTGAAATTGCTATGGTTGATTTGCAAAAAAGAACTTATATATGTAGAAATTTTTACTTTGATAAAATGTCTTGGTCCACATGCTATAGTAGTGCTTCAACTCCAATATGGTGAAGACTTTAGAAGGTGTATTTATGAGTATTTATCTTTATATTATATAGTGCAGAGATGTGTAGTTACATATTTACGAGGAAATTCATCTTGTTCTTATAAAAATCATGAAATGTTCCTTTGGAGATTTTAGAGAAAAAAATATCTTCTTCATTTATTTATTCAAGTAAAATCAAATCATAAAGAAAGTAAACAAAAGGAGGCATAGAATAGAAAAGTTACTTCTAATGAGAAAAATAAGTGCTCCTTATGCAAATCTCTTGGATAATAAAGAACCATATGTAAAAATATGATACTCTATAGTTGTTAATCTTACTTTGAATTTCTGTTCTCCATGATGTTGAAATACTCATATTGTTGGTGGAATTTTTCTGAACTTTACTTTTGTGATATTTCAATTGATGGTACTTGTGAACTTAATTTACATAAATAATATATTTTCATCTTGTTGTAGATTAATAATCTATGCATATGATTAATCAACTATTAAAAATAAAATAAAATAGATCATAAATTAGTTCCAACAAATGTGAAATCCATTTTGAGTAATCAAATGTATTTTGATTCTATTACAATTGATGGCATAATTTTTCAAAACAAATGTCATAATTTATTGCAACAGATGTTGGATATGTTGCAATAAATACAACCTCTGTTGAAAGTAATCAAAGTGATTATACATATGTTGCAAAAGATATTGGATCTGTTGTAATCCATAATCTGTTGCAACTAATACAACCTCTATTGGGAGTAATCAAACAGACTATACATCTGTTGCAATAGATGTTGGATCTTTTGCAACAGGTGCCATAATCTGTGGCTACAAAAACAACAACTGTTGGGAGTAATCAAATAAATTATACATCTGCTGCAATAGGCTATTATATATAATTTTGTTGCACAAAATACACGTCTATTATGAGTAATCAAAAAAAAATTGTGTTAACTACTTCATTTAACCATGCTAAGTTATCAACATGTTATTTAACCTTATTTAGTCATCAAATAACATCTCTATTTTTAACACTTAATGAATTAGCTAGTAATGCATTCTGATAGATGATTAAGTAAACCTAGTAGTCCTAAATCAATTGATCAATTGGTGTGAGATACTTCATTCAATCATGTCGAGTGATCAATCATGGTACTTAACCATTTTAAATCATTAAATAATATCTCTATGTTAACACTTAATGAACTAGCTAGTAATTCATCGTGATAAATGATCAAGTAAGCCTGTAGTCCTGAATTAAGAGACCAATTAATGTGATTTACTTCATTCAACCATGTTGAGTGATCGAAATGTTATTTAACCATGTTTAGTCGTTAAATAATATCTTAAAATTTAACACTAAATGAATTAGCTACTAAGTCATTGTGATAAATAATAAATTATGCCTAGTAGTCTTAAATAAAGTAATCAATTGATGTAAACTACTTCATTCAATCATGTTGAGTGACTAAAAATATTGTTTAACTGTGTTTAGCAGTTAAATAATATATCCATATTTAACACTTAATGAATTAACAAGTAATTCATCGTGATAGACAATCAACTATGCCAAGTACTCCTAAATTAAGTGATAAATCAATGTGAACTACTTATTTAATCATGTTGGTGATCAATAATGTATTTAACAATATTTAATCATCAAACAATATCTCCATATTTAACATTTAATGAATTACATAGTTGTCATGGTCCAAACGAAGTCATGAGTAAGGGTGGGCATAATCACCTAAACCTAAAAAACCGAACCAAACTAATTTGGATTTTTAGTTTCAAGCTTTTGTTTTTTCATTTTATATTTTCTACAATTTTGATTTTCGGTTATGTGTCCTAATAATTGTTTATCCAAAAAAACAAAGCATTTTATACATTTGGATTGTATTTGGGCCTTAAGAATTTGAAATAATGTAATTGGGACCATTTATGAACAAACTCAGTAACCTTATTCAAATCCAATTGCACTATTTTAGACCCAAAACCTTAATTGAGTTTGAAATCTTATGAACAACCACGGGTAAAATAGAAAAAATCTTATAAACACCCTTGAATTTTTTTATTGTTAAAAATTAACCCATTTAACAAATAGTAGGTCCATAACCGAAAAATTAAATTTGATAAACCAAACTAAACTAAACCAAAATTTTAAAAACCAAACCGAATTTTGATACAAAACTGAAAAAATCAAATATCAAAAATCGAGCTGAATTATTTAATGGCCAACCCTAGTCAGGAGCGGCACCACCAATTCCCTCTATTCAAGTGGGTGAATCAACGTCCCAACCCATCATATTCAATCAAGTCTATAATGAGAGTTAAGAACAATTATAAATGAATAACCAATTTTACAAATGGCAGAAATAAATGGTCTAAATATATATTACAATCCTAAAGAGAATAAATTCACCATTACCAAGGACATCTAATCAATACATAATAACAAGTTTAAATATCCATAGTGTCTAAAAGTAAACTGAGTGTCTCTTTTCCTGAACAATGGGCAAGAAGTCTTTGGAGTAAATCCATAAAAAGTTGAAAATGAAGGCTCGCCTAAATATGAAATTGCAAGCTAGATAGCAGTAAGGGCGTGTTTGAGATAGTAGAACAATTATTGCATCGACAAACAAATAAACAAGGACATATACTGAGTTGGTATCTTAGGTTGATACAGAATAGTAAATTATATTTGCATAATGAATGAAATAAAGTCAATAAAAAATCCAAAAAAAAATTAACACAACATCATCAAACCAAGAAGGCAAGCATACAAGAGGTCCTATGCCACTATGTCAAACTCATGTTTCGGACAGATGTACAGGAGAATATTTTAGATCACTTTATTCACTTTTTCATATTATTATTTCTTGCGCATATTATCATCCATAAAGGTATAACATCAAAATAACACGTAAAATGTCCATAAAGGCATAAGATCAGTATAAAATCAAAAAAAATAGATATAACGGCATAGTGCAGTTATAATCCAAAAACAGCTATAAAGAAAAAAAAATAACTTATCTTATGTGTAGTAATTTCACTATTCTCGTCACATCATTTAGTATCTCATTAGCTTTTCCATTTCAAGGCATTATGGAATTCGATAAGTAAAAGATTATAGATTAATTAGAGATTATAGTTTGGAGGATCACAAGTGTGTCACAATTTCATAACAACACAAAACATTCACTGAAAACTCTATCACAATATCAAACAACTACTTACTATTATTTAGAGTGTACTACAAATGAATAAATCCATAAACTACGTCAATTCACAAGAAGTGCAAGATAGGAATGATCCCCAACTCTTTTTATAAAATGAATTAATGCTTCGTCCTTTGCACATTCTATAAACACATAATTGTCACGACCCGAAAATCAAGTTGTGATGGCGTCCACATAGCCTAGAGTGGATAGTGGTGGTCTAGTAAAAAAATAAAAAAACCAAAGAAGAAGGGCAGGAAAGCATAAAAGAAATCAGGAAACACAAGACCCATCATAAAATAACTCCCAAAACCTGGTGTCATGGCTAAGAGCATCCATATACATGAATGCAAAAATACAACCCCTGATGAGGTAACTACAAAAAATGGCTATCCAGGACTCGACTTGGATGGACCAAACACTAGAAGGAAATTTAGCCAGTAAGGACGCCAGCTTCACACCGAATCTACAAAAAGTAGCAGCTAATGTGCTCTATCACGATTATCAAAAAAACTCATACTAGTACCTACATCAGAAAAAAGTTATGGAAGAGTATCATGAGTACCAAAACAACGCATACCCAGTAGGCATCATAGGATGACCATACATCAGTAAGCATAAATAAGTTAAAGATAAATCAAAGTATGTAGAGAAGCAATGCTTATGAACCACCCCGAAGGGAAAACTACAGAAAAATCTAAAAAGTGCAAAGAGAGGGTAATAATCATCAACGTGTATAGTATCGTCTAACAAGTGTGGAGGATCCACTAATAGGGTAGATCACCCTGACACTAACTCGGGTCATAAGAAAATTTTTCTCACATATAATACACACTTGTAGTCCCCAAAAAAACCAGTGAAAATGGGACCTGATAGAGTACATCTAAGGTTAATAATGTATCTAAGAATGGAGACTTGATATGTTACCTCTCCGGGATAGTCCCAAGTCAAGAGGGCCATAGAAGAAGCACGAATATTTATTATGCCTTCTCTAGGATAGTCCTTAGTCAAGAGGGCTATAGAAGTATAGATAATTACCGAAATGTTCCCTTTCTAGGATGATCTCGCATCGAGAGGAGCCTATGGAGGACTTGAACCGCATACCCTATATAAAAGTGCCGGAATGTTCCCTCTCTAGGATAGTCCCAAAATTGAGAAGGATCCATGGAGAAGTTGACACACTCCCTCTTTGGGAAATATCAAAGCGAAAAGGACCTACGTAGGACTCGAACCATACACCACTACTCCCCCGTATATCCTTCTCTGGGCTATGCAACATGGTCCAAGAATAACGACCCGGATTGGCAGGGTTCGTGGAGGGACTTGAACCCATATGAAACAAACCTTGTAACCAGCCCACCAGTAGTATAATTATTAGGGAAAAAATGCCAACACTAAGGTTTAATCCATATATCATATCTCGGTAGGACCTAGGTACAGACAAATAGGTAGAGCCCATGTTATAGTATGGTCCCTACTGTCATCATACATTTAATCCGAATCATGGAACCCGCAAGGGGATCGTCTTAGATAGTGGGGTAAAATACCGTCATACCACTTGTAGGCGCAGAGACAAGTAACGCAAGTACCTAGAACCAATTTCCTTTCAACAACCTGTCAGATCCATCGAATGGATGCCAAGATCTTACATGGAGAATAATATCTCATATTTGCACTATGATCCCAAACCCCGACAAACTACACCTGAGGTGCCATAAATACTCACCGGTCTAAGTACACGCGTATACAGGAAGAGCTACAGAATCAACATAGCTCATCCAAATACCCTATATCCCAAACTAGTACCGGATTAGGGAAACAATGTCACTGTACCAGGATAGTAACTACCTAACATAGCCATTTATGGCAAAGTACAATGTCATGTTGAAAGGAGGTTGTTATTAGCTAGCCATAACCGGTTAAATAAGAGGTCACTACGTAAGGCAGCAGAGTGTCCAGCATAGTTGTACCCTGCTAACTGTGACCCAAGGCCCCCACTACCCTAGTTGCATACACAACATCTCAAACAGAATATAAATAATCAGCATACCTAGATCGGCTCTATAGCCACAAACTTATATTGGGGATAGATGCTAAGATATAACCACTAGTTTAATCACCTTCTCAACCTTACTAAAGTCCAGAGTCCACGTATGAAATACGCATCAAATGTGTTACTCCTCCCCCAGCCACACTATATTCCAGAGTCAGCATGAAGCATACAGTCAGGGCGATATATCCCCAGGATAAGTAGTTAGACTACAATCTAACTAAATAGGCCATAGGCTAGATAAATAAGCATATCAGGGCCCGATAACCATCCAAATACTAGCTAGCATTTTACCATACATATACTATACTAACACTTAGTCAGAATAAAGTAGACCATAGCCTACTTGGATTACAGCGATATTGTAATGACCCTCATGGTAATTTATGATAAATACGCATTGTCTTTCATCTTAGAGCATTTCATCAGTTTCCTCAAGTCATTTATGACTTTCTGGGACTGATAGTTTGGATTCCTAGCGAATCGGTTGACAAATATCTCAAATTTCGTATTTTAGAGCCTAAAGTTAAGTATTTGTTGACTAAAGTCAACTTTCCTTCAAGATGATCTCAGAATTAAATTTTGATAGTTACATTAGCTTTGGAATGCCAAAAAAAGTCAAGATTGACCTTAAGTTTGTGTTTTGGAGGTTTCGTTTGCAAGTTATGC
>JBDJHY010287042.1:0-10127 GCA_039654485.1 Withania somnifera
AACAATTATTGAGTTTAAAAAGTTTGAAGTTCGAAAGTAAGATTTGATATCCAGTCTTGAAGACTTGGGTTATGAGTTTTAAAGGTTTGGGATTTTTTTGACATCAAAAGGAGTATAAATCTCAAGTTTCATAAAAATCCAGGTTAATTTGAAGAAATTGTTATTTTTGGTTATTCACTTGTTCTTGGTGTTCTATGGAAATATTTATATATTCAAAGAGAAAGTATTACCAAGAGAGGGGTGTTCGATGAACGGAGGAAATATTTAAAGTGTTCTAGGGATTCCAAGTAAGAATATTCTCCCAAAAGGCATATATTGGGATATAAAAGTAGAAAGGAGGAACCACAAAGAGTGCAAAGATGAAACTTGTGTTTTCAGGATTTTCGGAGTTTTGGTAGTCAACTACCTTTTTTCTTAATCATCCATCCACAAGGGGCGGTCACATAATACACTAAAGGTGTGTTCTGCCAGTTTGGCGGTTTACAGTGAACGATGACATCCCTAAATTGATTTTGGATGACTTAGTTGATACTTGGCAGTCCAAGCTCAACTTTAACATCCTCAAACATATATAAAGATCAAATTAATGTTCTAATCCTTAGTTTCTTTGTCTTTGATTATAGTTTCATTTCCTTGATTCCAAACACTAATTCTTAACTAGTAATTCATCTACTTAGGTGACTAGTGTTGCTACAATATTTTTTTGTCTAGATGTTACTTTTGTGCTTTTCTACTTTAGTTTAGTTATTATTTATTTATTTATTCAATTCCAGTTATTTGAGTTGTCTATTGAATTTCTCAAACAAAAATTTCTACGAGCCTAGGTTAGAGATTGAACTCTTTCTGGCATACTAAGTCGAACAAGTCTCAACATTGGCCTACCCAATTGAGAGGATACATTAAGGGTATGTTTACTTAAGAGCTTGGTAAGGCTGTTCTCTAAGATATTGGAGGCAATCTTGGGCCTCACTCAAAGATTAGATTTGGTTGAAGGGAGTATATCAAATATTGAAGTTGGTTAGAGACCAATGACTCCACCAGTCTTTGGGAGAAATTAATTTTGGGATTGATCGTCATGGTACATCTCAAATCATGACCCCAAAAACCTCTCAACCAAGGCATAATTCCACCAGAAAAAGAACTACCCATCCAACCTTAAGAAAACAAATGCCTAATCCATCCAAATATTGCTCAAAACATAGCTCTTAATCCACAAGAACCAGATATCCCACAAACCAACTCTTCAAATCTAAACTAACCCTATTAAAGTGAATATCCAACAGTCATTGATTTACAAGGAGATCCAAAGGAATATGGGAAAACCTATGATTAACAAATGGAGATAGAGAGCGCAACATGGGAATTTATCAATCGAGGAGGTGGTTGAGGATTTAGAATGCATATGTGTCACGACCCAATTTTGCGGATCATGATGGACCCTACTATACCTCCAGTAGGAGAGCCAAACACCGTAGTTTGAAGCCGAAGCGGAGGACTACTACATTTAATGTTGAAGAATATCAAAAGTCAACATAAAATAATAGTTTTGTAGAATTAATTAAGAAAGAAACCACCCAAAATCTGGTGTCTGTGTCAAACGAACCACTAAGTATAGAATGGTGAAAACTGAAATAAAGATAGTAACAAAATGTCTCCGAATTACAATGTAGATCACTAAAACATAAGCCAGAAGAGAAGCAGGATCAAGATGGACGCCAAGCTCACCCTGAATCTTCGATGTGAATAGAATCTGAAAGAACAACGATCTGTGTATCACGAACGAAAACTTGTACTCAAATCTGCACAAGTGCAAGTGTAGTATGATATAAGTCATCGAAGCAACCCGTACTCAGTAGCCTTCAAGGGCCCACTGAGCGCATAACAATAATAAAAGAAGTAAATAACAGAGTACAAGAAAAAGGGTCACAAAAGCAAATAGGCAATACAGGAAACTAGCAACTTAAGTACTACGAAACTAGTGTCACATAGACTGATAGTGCTAGCTAGTCACATAACAGGATCACATCTAATGAAAGAGAACGTACCCGGTATCCTTGCAACAATATATATGAGAATTTACATAAAAAATGGGAATCAAGGAAGATAAGGATAGAACATGATCGGTATACCGGTAACCTCAAGTGAAAGGATAATTGAACGAACAGAAGTAATAAGCATTAATCCCACATAACATGAAACAACAAGTAATCAATAAAAGCAGATAAGCAGTAATATGAATGATAAAGTAAAACAATTAAACATTGACAAGTCCGCCATAAGGAAGCGCAACATACACACAAATATACTCACCCATAGGCCCCCCAATCCGACCTATGAGCACACTGAAGAAAACAAATGTAGAAAAGTAACAAATGGATGATCATCATCAGAACCTCACATCCTATTTTCAAAACCACAATGATACATAATCGACACCAAGTGCCCCGCAAGAGTATTATTCGCCGGCATCTAGTGCCTCATATCAATGTTATTCCTCGGGTACATAGTGCCTCATATCAATCATATCATATCAGTAATAGCCGTACTCAGTAAATCAAGGCATCCCACGCCAATGTATATATGTGTGGTAGTATCACCTATGGTTATCTATAATCATTATCATCATATCTCCACAATCGCTAGTACCATGTGTGTCAAAAGCTGTACTCACTGTCGTACGATGACGGTCTCAAGTCCAAACATTTAGTAGTAAAAATAGATATATATGTAAGTCCCGGTGCCAGAGGGTGAAGCTTGGACTAAAAAAGTAAAAACAGTATTACCGGGTGCTCAATACCATGTCGAGACTAAACAGTAAAAAATAATTACTTATATTATTAATTATTGCATTCTCATTTAGATATTTATACTGCCATGAAATTCTATCATCAAATCATCCACTATGGATCTTTATCATCCATTTATCTGCTAGCCATCAAGGCTCATGATCAGAAGGTGATACTACCCAGCCCCAATGTACTCTCATCGGAGCCTTAGGCTTGATCACTCTTTGTCATGAATGCACAACATATCAACAACACATAAGTATATCAACATGTATATAATTAAGAGATATCCAAATCCTATGCCCTGCATAGGTATTTATAATCAAATACTAAGTCTCGGCCCCATATCCATCGGGTGCCCACATATCACAATTAACATAGAACGGACGAAAGAATGGTATTGGGGGGCTATTTACCAAAACTGAAAATAAATTTCATTACGAGATTTCCAACGTTATCAGGAACCCGTGCTCTAAAATTGGGTACAATTCGAGCACCAGAAGGGCTTCAAAACAGTCCGAGAAGATTTGACCCTAAAGGGGTCAAAGGTTCAGTCTTTACGGATTTAATGTTGGAATTTTGGTGTAATAATAATTCTAGGATCAATATATATTCAATTTACGAATAATTACTCAAAAATTTAGAGATTGTGAAAGGATTCCATCAAGTTCAACTCATGGTTTCATTAATGGTGGAAACTAAGGATTTCAAGGATTTAAAACAGAGAAGAAGACTTACAGAAAGCGGGAAACGACATAACGAATCTTCAAAAACTTTCTCACAAATTTTGATGGAATTCCCCTGAAAAAATCGTATAAGGACAAGAGAAGAAATTGGCAAAAGGGTTGAAAAATAAGCTAAAAAATCGAGTTTCTGCTCTTTATAACTGGCTGCGATAGGGTTCATTAATGCTTATTATTATTTTTTTTACCACGATCGCGCTCCTAAAGCGCGATCGCGCCTATTCTAGAAAATCTGCAACTGCAGAATTTTCATACAAAGGCCCAAAACTGAAATGGAGTCTAAATTTGACAAACCTTATATGTTTTTTGAGTGGAAAATATAGTTAGAACGCAATGAAACAAATAAAAACGAAATAGGAGGTTGTTTGAGTGAAATACACCCCCTACAAAGGCTAGAAAGTTTCCAACTTTCCATAAAATAACTCAAATCAAGCACGAACACTTTGGGAAGCATACCAAGGGTCAACCTAGCCTAAGTTCACCATTCAGGAGCATATGGAAGCATCAAAATTCCTATCCGATAGTCCGAACATCAAATTACCACCCAAGATCCTCTTTAGGCTATAAACTTAACTAAAATCTATATTTTCGCATAACTTGCAAATGAAAACTCCAAACCACACACTTAAGGTCAATCATGACTTTGTTTGGTATTTCAAAGCTAACAGAACTGTCAAAATTTTATTTTGAGCTCGTCTGGAAGGAAAGTTGACTTTGGTCAATGGATACTTAATTTTAGGCTCTAAAATAGGAAAGCTGAGATATTTCTCGATTAAGTCTCTAGGTATCTGAACTGTTGGTCCCATCCAGTCATAAATGGCTTGGGGAAACTATATAAATGCTCTAGAATGAAAAATTTCATGTATTTTTCATAAATGACCATGAGGGTCATCACAGTTATTGAGCTACCGGTCCTAAAAAGTCATAAATGACTTGGGGAAACTATCAGACAACTTTAAGCATAGAAAAAGAAGGAAATCAAGGATATAGCTGAACGAGTCATTACACAAGCATGGGGGAATGTTTTCATGGATAACTCTATGGTTTGTCAAGTAACTCAACGGACCTTCAAGTGACCAGTCGGACACACCAGTTCCCTTTTTAATTTTCTTTTCCCAAGGAATTATAGGTCTTTACTTAATCATTAAACCCCAATCTATGGTCATTTTAGTGTTACTTGGGGCGAATATAAATAACCAAAACACTTTAATTTTTATATTATTTTCATTAACACTCAAACAAGAGAAAAAACATCGATCAATTTTATCAAAAGCCAAGAAAACAAGGGTTTCTCTCAAGGGTTGAAGAACAAGTCTTCTTCTCGAAATTCCATGCATTAACTCTCAGGTTTTCAGGTACATGTGTTCATGAAACAAGGGAATTCTTCAACCTTTGTTCCCTAACCCTAAGTTTTCGTAATGGATCTTTCTAGGATTATTAGGTTTAGATCCCCATGTTATGAATTTTTTTATTACTATGTTTTCCTTGATGATATTTAGTATTTTTCATGAATTCTTACATTATTATAACATGAATTATGCTTACAATGATTTGTGATCAATTGTGAGTTTAACTTCTCCTAAACTTGGAGGTCTTAACTCACATGATCCATTGAGAGGTTTTGAGTCGAATCATTGAATTTGGGAAGTTGTTCAGATTTTTTCTAAGATATAGCCTAGACATGATTTCAAAAGAACAAGGAAGATTTGACAGAATTTTCCCAAACTGGCTAACCTAGTACTATTTTGACTAAAATATTTTTAACTAGTCAAGTCGAAAGCAGTGGTATGTTTTGGGAGTAGTAGCAGCACCGATCAAATTAGGTTGAAAGATCCAATCCAATAACTATGTTTCCAATAATAGCATGACATATTTTCTAAAATGCATTATTATGATAGAGCCAACTTAGTTAGATCCACTAGGTTACTTGTTATGTACTGAGTTTGTTTGGGGCAAGGTACTCCCCTAATCTGGTAATTTTCTTAATTCCATGGCTGCTCACATGATCTTATATGTTGGTCATAGAATATGAAAAAAATGATTAAATGTCCTTATTTGGATTTATTATTTATAATTGTAAATGGAGTATATTTCTTGCACTGTCAGAACTATATAAATTTTTTCTTGAGTAATTATTTTAAAACTATAATTGATCATACATGCACAAATCATTCACGCTTCACTTTTACTTATGTTGATCATATTTATATTTCCTGTTATTGTACCCTTCCTACCAGTATACTTGATGTACTAACCGCATCTCTTTTACTGCATGATTTCACATGTAGTTCATTATAGCTACCCTCACGCACATTGACCAGATGTACTATCCTTAGTTTTATAGAGATTTGGTAAGTTTTCATGGATAGATAACACTTCTTTTATGATTTATTTATATTAGAGTTGATTAGTCTATTTGATACACTTTGTTTCATTCATTCTGAGATTAGCTGGGGAATTGTCCAAGCATCCTAGTATTTCATCTTTTAGAGGCTTGTATACAACTGATATAATGGTATTTGACTTGGAGTTTTGTTCATTATTCAATGTTTTATCTTTTGATATGTGATATAGCCCATTATATTTATATCTTATTATTATTTTATGCTTCTGCTGATGGGTGAGTGATTAGAGGTATGCATGAGTCAAGAATCTATCCAAGGCTACTAAGGTAACTCAACAACTAAGGATTCCTTGTCGTGCCTAGGGGGTAGCTCCGAGGAATTAAAAACTTGGTATCAGATACTTAGGTTCAAAGTTTCTTAGGATGTATGAAAGTCGATGTAAGGTAGAGTTTACTTTATGGGTGTGAATTGTGACAAACTTATAACTGAGAGGCTACTAAATGTTTAGGGAATTAGCCTTTTTTCATATCATATTTCATGTTTTAGAGTTTAACTCTAGTACTTCTTTCTGACTTGTGCTTTATGTATTTCATATCATGCCTCCATGCAAATAACTAAATCTTTAAGCTAGGAATCAAGGTCACTATAATCGGGCTTCATTAGTTCCTGAATCATAGAGTATCACCAATGCCGAATTTCATAACATGATGCACTATATCACTCGTACTATTGTTGCCTAGACTTCGAAGCACGAAATGGCTCCATCCGTTCATCCAGTTTCTCAGGATGCTGGTGTGGCTAGAGTTAGGGACTTTTTCTAGATGTAGCCCCTGGATCTCCATGGATCTAAGGTAGCTGAGGAACCAAAAAGGTTCATTGAGTAGGTGAAGAAGGTGTGTAATATTATGAGGTTGTCGGAGGATGAAAGGGTGGAATTGGGTATTTACCAGTTGAAGGATATGGCTTGATATTGGGTAGATCAATGGAATAAAAAAGGCTAGAAAGCTGCAGCTCCTCCTACTTAGGCTGAGTTTGAAGTAGCTTTTTCGGGTAGGTTCATTCAAAAGGAAAAGAAAAGTGAGAATATGGGGGAGTTTTCAAGTCCGGATTAGGGATCCATGATGGTTGTTAAATACAGGATAAAGTTCACCCAATTGTCTAAGTATTTTCTAGACTTGGTCACTGACATGCAGAATCATATGGAAATATTTGTTTATCATCTTCCCCCACATTTGGTAATTGAAGGGATGGAAAATACTCTTATTATTGGTATGAATATTGGTTGATTGATTTTCTGGAGTAAATAAAATGGGATAAGGATAACATGAGAGAAAAGTACATCCATAAGAAGACAAGGATTGGTTCTTTAGAGTTCAGCCAACCTAAGGTTAGAGGGAACCCTAGACAAGAATTAAGAAATAGGACTTTAGGGATCAGCAACAACAAAGTTTTAGGGCTCCAACCCCTTTATTAGCAAGTGCTCCTACTTAGGGTACCATACCACTACAAAATTAGAAGAATAAATTAGTGAGGTCAGCATCGTAGGGTAGTGTGACTGGAGGAAGATCTTACCTACATATGCCAAGTTCATTAATAATCATTCAGGAGAGTGGGATCTTGGTATGGGACTTTGTTATGGGTGTGACCAGCCGGTCCATAGAATCCAGGAGTGCCATTCTATAGGATATTCCAGGAGTAGTAAGATAGGCCATCTTCTTAGAGATTTCCACACATCCATACAGGGTAGGAATTGACCTCAAATCACTTCATTTATAGCAGTACCATAAACTCGCCCATCTCAGTGGTGCACTTCATCTTACACTGGTGGGGGTCGGTGCTAGAACCGATTGTATATGTTGGGCTCCAAATAGGAGAAGGAGGAGTCACCAGATATTATCATAACTATGTTAAAGGTTTTTGATATTGATGTGTATACTTTGATAGACCCTAAAGCTACCTTGTCTTTTGTATCCTCGTTCAATGTTATTTAGTTTGGAGTCATCTTGAAAATTTATCCAAACCATTCTCTGTCTCTACCTTACTTGGTGATGCTATCATCTCTAAAAGAGTTTACTACAACTTCTAGTGTCAGTCTTTGATATAATCTTTCTTAATGATCTTGTTGAGTTAGACATGGTGGATTTTGACATTATTATTAGAATGGACTGAATCCTTTCATTTTATGCCTTG
This sequence comes from Withania somnifera, assembly GCA_039654485.1. Lineage (NCBI taxonomy): Eukaryota > Viridiplantae > Streptophyta > Magnoliopsida > Solanales > Solanaceae > Withania > Withania somnifera. Next base: position 8,065 of record JBDJHY010287042.1, read on the forward strand.
GTAGATTGCAGGACTAGAGTCATCTATTTTAAATTTCCTTATGAACCTGTTCTCGAATAGAAGGGTCATGTAGTTGTTTCTAAGGGTAGGTTTACTTCACACCTTAAAAATAGGAAAATGATCTCTAAGGGGGGGGGTGTATCTATCATTTATTTTGAGTCATAGATTTTGAGTCCAAAACCCCTGACGTAGTCAGTTCCGATCATTTGAGATTTTATGGATGTATTTTCGAAGAACTTACCTAGAGTCCATCCAGATAGGGAGATAGACTTCAGAACAAACCTCATTACAAGCACTCAACCTATTTCCATCCCTCCATATAGAATGGCACATGCAGAACTTAGAGAGCTTAAGGACCAATTAGCCGATCTTTTGGACAAGGGGTTCACTCGCCATATTGTATCACCCTAGGGTGCCCCTATATTATTCATGTGAAAGAAAGATGGTTCACTCAGAATGTGTATAAACTACCATCATTTGAACAAAGTCACAATCAATAATAAATTCTATCCCAAGGATTGATGACTTGTTTCATTACCTACAAGGTGCTAGTCACTTCTCTAAGATAGACCTTCATTTTGTCTAATATCAACTTACATTCAGAGAGTTAAACAGTCCCAAAATAGCTTTCAGAACCAACTATGGTCACTTCAAATTCATGGTCATGTATTTTCGTTTGACAAATGCTCCCGCAATATTTATCAACCTCATGAACATAGTGTTCAAGAAATACTTTGGACCTATTTGTGATAGCTTTATTAGTGACATTCTGGTTTATTCTAGAAACAAGGAAGAGCATGAAGAATTGTCCTTCAGACCCTTTGAGATCATAATATCTATGCCAAGTTATCCAAGTCAGAATTTTGCTAAGGTCGGTGCATTACTAAGTCATGTCATCTCTAGTGAGGGTATTCGGGTAGACTCCCAGAAAATCAAAGTTGTCAAAATAGGCCTAGATCCACATCTCCTCAGATATTTATAGTTCTTTAGGTTTAGTAGGGTATTATTATAGATTCGTTAAGGGATTCTCCTTTATATCCTCCCTTTTGACTAAGTTGACTCAAAAGAAAGTTAAGTTTGAATGCTTAAACCAGTTTTAGAAAAGCATCCAAGAGTTGAAAATGACATAGGCTAAATAAGTTGTACAAACCCTAGCTAAGAATATACTGTCCTGCATACTAGATACCACTGGCACTGTGGAGTGGCTAAAAGGAACCCACCATACTACCGGGACACACCAAGAACAAATAAGGTCACGGTCTTAGAAAAATAATTTAGGACCGCATGATGAGGGCATAGAAATTCCATGAAAAGAATCACATCCAAATCTACCATGTCTAGAGACATAAGATTAGCACGAGTGTCCAACCCCCGTACAGTCATAACACAATCTTGGTGAATCCTATCCACCACTATAGGCTCACCTATGAGATTGGCAACACTCACGGGCACAAGTAAAGGCTCACATATAACACCCAAGTGGGGTGCAAAATACACAGACATATAAGATTATGTGGAACCAGGGTCAACTAATACCAAGGTTGTTGCTGACAAAAAAATAACATACCCGTAACCACTATGTTTAAAGCCATTGCATGGGATCTATCAAGTACATCATAAAATTAACGGTGCCAGTGCCCTGCTGATCTCCTCCTCTTTCCCCTACCATGACTGCCTCTAGTCATTGTCTGATCGCTTTTAGCTGGTGCCGGTAGTGTCTATAGAGGCTCTTCTACCTGAGCTACTAACTAAATGAACATGCGGTATGAAAAATATCTTGTATAATGACCCATCTCACCACACTCATAGAGACCACAGTCTCTACCTCAACTGAAACCACTAGCCATACCACTCCGTCCACCTTAACATTAAACCCTAGTAGATGTGCCCCTGGTGGGTTGGCTACTTAGATCGCCACTGGCTGATGGTAAGGAGACCCAAACTAGCCTACTTAGATGTCCATCATACTACTACTATAGATTCTTATACTAAGGTCTATGTTTATCATACCATATCCTAGAGGATTTAGAACTACTAAAATCACACTAGTAATGCTCTCTCTT
>JBDJHY010287053.1:0-10127 GCA_039654485.1 Withania somnifera
GGAACAACTTGATAATTTTGTTAATTATTTGAAGATTAAAATATAATCAATTTTTTATTTCCTTGGATTGAAGAATAAAAAAACTTCGCTAAGTTTGTTTTCGGTTCGAAGAATATAAAAACTTCACCGAGTTACTAAAAGTTTATTATGTGTCATCTTGCAGAGAAGATGACTATTGAAACAGAATGAATTAATAGTTTCTGTGGTGAATGAATTTGTCCGAACATCAACATTTGTTGGATTAACAAGCCTTACAATGGTTGCACCTTTAATGGTTACGTCAATATAGTACAGAAAATTTATGAAGATAGATTCAAGAGTTGGCAGCAGAAAATGTTATTCTACCTCACCACACTATAACTTCAATGGTTTACCATTGAAGATGTTCCTGTCTTGCTGGAAGAAACTCTGATAAGAAAATATTTGTAGTTGTTGAAGCATGAAAACACTCAAATTTTCTATGTAAAAACTATATATTTAATGGCTTAGAGTATGGTTTATACAACTTATTCAGCATGTGTAAGATTTCGAAGGAGTTGTTGGATGCTCTAGAGAAGAAATATAAAATAGAAGATACTGGTCTGAAAAAGTTCGTGGCTGCAAGTTTTTTGAATTTCAAAATGATTGATAGCAAGACTATTATGTCCCAAATCCAAGAATTACAAGTCATCATGCATGACCTCCTTGGGGAAGATATGAAAATTTCAATATTTCTATTACTATGCGTATATAATACTCTGCTAACTTGAACCTTAATGTTGAAGGAATGGTCATAAATGAGCATTTTAAGTAGCAACTTTCATTGAAAAGTTGCCTCCATTACCGAAAGATTTCAAAAATTACTTGAATCATAATAGCAAAGAAATTACTCTTGAAGACTTGATTGTTCGTCTAAGAATAGAAGAGGACAACAAAACAGTAGAAAAGAAGTCTAGAAGAAATTCAACAATATCAAGAGCGAATATTGTTAAAAAAGCATCCATAAAGTTAAGAAAAAGAAAGAAGAGGCCTGGACCTAAGAGCAATTAACCTAAGAAGAAATTCAAAGGTAACTGCTACAATTGTGACATAGCTGGTAAAAAAATCGAAGATTTTTGGATGCTGAAGAAGAAGGCAAAAAGAATGACCAGGCAAACATGGGAGAAACAAATGAAGAAGTAGAAAATTTGTGATCCATGTTATCTGAATGCAACTTGATTGGCAACTCAAAAGAATGATGGGGCACCCGATATATCTGTGTCAACAAGAAAATCTTTTCATCATATACTCCGTAGGACCGGAAGAGACTATGTCCATGAAAACTTTTTCAACAGCAAAAATTGAAGGACCGTGCAAGATTTTCTTGAAAATGACATATGACAAGGTTGTGACTCTAAAAATATTCTTCATGTGCCTGATCTGTAGAAGAATCTAGTCTCATTTTCACTTCTGACAAAGAACGGATTCAAGTGTGTTTTTATTTTTGATAAAGTTATAATAAGTAAAAATGAAGTGTATGTAGGAAAAGGTTACCTGACTGAGGTCTTTTTAAAACTTGTAACTACTGTTGAAATGAATAAAATTTTAGTTTCTTCTTACTTATATGAGTCAAATAATTTATGGCATTCTCGTTTGAGACATGTCAATTATAAAACCTTACGAAAAATAATCAATTTGGAATATTGCCTAAGTTTGAGTGCAATAAATTAAAATATCAAGTGTGTGCGGAGTAAAAATTTGTAAAACATCCTTATAAATCTTGAAAGGAATTCCAATCCTTTAGAGCTAATTCACACTGACATTTGTGATATGAAGTCAACACCGTCTCGTGGTGGAAATTTTTTTTTTATTACTCTTATTGGTGATTGCACTAGTGATTGCTATATTTATTTCCTAAATGGTAAATATGAAGCAATGAAAGTATTCAAACGATATAAAAATGAAGTCGAAATACAGTTGACCAAAAAAATAAAGGTAATAAGAAGTAATAGAGGTGGAGAGTATGAATCTCCTCTTAAAGATTTTTTTTTTTTTGAAAAATGACATTATCCATCAAATAATTGCTCCATACTCCCCTCAATCAAATGGAATTGTGGAAAGAAAAAAATCAAACTTTAAAAGAAATGATAAATATTTTATTAATAAGTTTCGATTTACCACAAAGTTTGTGGGGAAAAGATATCGTTACAGCAAACTGAATACTCAATATAGTTTCTCATTGTAAAATACAATCCATTTTTCATATGAAAAATGAAAAGAAAAAAAACCCAACTTGAATATTTCAAAGTGTGGGATGTTTGACAAAAGTCCAAGTTCCTACACCTAAAAGGGTGAAATAAGACTAAGACTATGGATTGTGTTTTTATAAAATACGCTACAAATAGTAAAGCATATTGATTTTTGATTCACAAATCCGAACATCCTGACATTCATATTAATACTGTAATAGAATCAGGCAATATTGAGTTCTTTGAACACATTTATACGTATAAAACTGAATGTGAGTGATTGAGTAAAGAATTTAAACGAACTCGGAAAGAACCATAGGAAGATGAAGAGGATTCAAGGCGTAGTAGACGTCAAAAGATAGCTACTTCCTTTGGATCGAACTTTTTAATATTTTTTCTTGAAGATGAGCCTCGAACATTTAAGGGAGTCATGTCTTCTTTAGACTTATCAGTTTGGAAAGACGCGGTCAATAGTGAAATTGAATCAATCTTGAGAAATCATACTTAGTAATAGGTTGATCTCCCTCCAGGAAATAAATCTTTAGGATCAAAATAGATGTTTAAAAGGAAAATAAAAACTGACGGAACTATTAGCAAGTATAAAGCAAGGGCTTGTCGTCAAAGGTTATAGTCAAAAGGAAGGTCTTGACTATTTTGATACATACTCACTAGTAACAAGAATAACATCAGTTTGGATGTTAATTGCACTAGATGTCGTATATGTTCTTGAAATAAAGATATTGAATAAAGTTATGTATGACGGTTCAACATTGTCAAAAAAACTCAAACCATTTTCATTATGAAGACAATGTTTAGAAACAAGGATAAAGCTTTAAGGGGGTTAATAATTTTAATGGTAAGTTTGAAAGATATAACCAAATAGTTTATCTATAGGGTTAAACGTTTAGCAATCACCTATGTGAGTATGAAATGAAAGCCGTTTCAAGGAGAATTCAAGTATAGACCAAATCTCTACACACTCATAAAATCAGGAGAGTTCATGAATGAATCGAAGTAAACTGTGAGAACTATAAATGTTTAAAGACTGATTGTATGACTTGTATTGTCTAGGTGTACAATTAAGTTTGACGGTTCAAAAATATTATATTTACCGATTGATTGAGTGCATCTGATATAAGTTATTATGGAAAGTTCAAAGAAAAACTGATTTATCCACATGCAACCATTGAAAACCACAAGGAATTTATCACCACGGTTTTGCAAGAAATATTTTTTAAAATTTTTTAATTTTTTAAAAAATACAAAAATGCCTCAAAACCCTTCAAAACGACTCTGAATGGACAAAAAAGAGCCTAGTTTACGGAGAAGTGGTAGTTATTGCTCAGTGGGTTATTTTTTAGGAACCTACCAAATTTAAAGCCAATCTAAATTAGTCAAAATTTAAAAAACTTCAAAACCGTCTAATTTGCAATCATCGGCGAGGCTTCTTGCGAGGGTCAGCAAGGCTGTCCGCACTGCTTGGACTTACAACTACTCATCTTATCAAGTCATATACATAATCAAGGTAGTTGGACAGACTAAAAAAAAGTTGATAGTTTTTTCCTCAATATATTAGTGTAATTTAGGCATTAAACGACAAAGTATTTTATTTCCTCAATATATTAGTGTAATTTAGGCATTAAACGACAAAGTATTTTACGAGGGTGAAACAGAATGCCTTAAAAGTTTTGCCTGGCCTCAACACAACTAGATAGAATATTGAATGACAGTTATAGTTGGGCAAAGTCATAACTCTTTACATATTTTTCCTTAATTCAGAAAATAGATTGTCAGGCAATTTCAGAAAAACAACACACAGTTTATGCCTGATGAAAAACTAAGATTCCAGAAATTTAAATCATAAAAAACATCACTTATACATTTATTTGACAAATAAAAAATCATGTACATGAATCATGTATATAAATTGTGATATTCTTATTACATTATAAGTTATATATAAAAAGATTTTTTGATATCAGTTAATAGAGTATAAGATTTATACACGCATTAGAAGCATGGTAATGGGTCACATATTTAAATATCAACATGACGAACATAATATTAGACACTAAATCAAAGAGTTACTTGTCAATGCTATTGTCCAAATTATTTAATGTCTTGGAATCCAGGTTTATTTGCAGCCTTCGACTACTTCCTGACTAACCTTTTTTCAATCAATATTTGTATGAGCAAGTTTTTGTTTACCGAAAGAATATATTTAAAGATTTTCTTACACTTTTGTTGTGTATTTCAAAAGAGAACCAAATTCTCTATTTATTCACAAATTTCAACGTATGTTGAAGTTGTAACAGTTGACGATTTTATTCTCTCCATAATATAAAATTATTTTTTCCATTATCCATCATTATGACTAATATTTAATGGGTAAAACGTTTTATAATAATTTTTGTCATCAATAGGAACAAATATTTATCTTTAATATAAATATTTTTCCTATTAAAATAAAATCGTGTAAAACCTTATTTTAGAGTACTTCTTTTCCTTTTCAAATTGATTAATTAATCAGGCATATTAGGGACCATAAATTTATTAACTAAGGCTTTCAATGATGATATTAATTTGCAAATAATGAATTATCACATCATAATAAATTATAAATTATTTAACTAAAAATATGTAATTGCACTCCTCTGTTTAAATTTGAAATCTACCATTACACCTTATTTAACTCCCCATGTTAGAATTACCGAGACCAATCAATTAAATTAATTTTTTTATAAAAAACTTAATTCATTGACTAATTTAATCCTTTATTATACTTAACTTACTTTACTTGACGGATATAAAGTCCACCTGCAGGGTTTTCACGTGAAAACTTATAAGTAATCATAAAATGGTTGTCATCTATTTGAAATGTGAGACATGATTCTATCAACTGATTATTTTCACTAATGTGATCTATTATCATCCAATTTGTTAGGAACATATTTACTTGAGTCTCGCCTTTTAATAGATTAAATAATAAAATAAACTACATAGATAATAATATTATGTTAAGATTAAGAGTATAAGTATGTCTAATAGACTAGAGAATTTATTTATTAATATTCAGAATATAAATGAATATCTCTACTTGGTCCGTTCAATACATACGGAATGTACTAGCACAAGAAGATAAAATATTACCACTCCCATAATTAAGATCAAATTATATTTAATCTTGTACTACAATCATTAGGATATTTGTCCTATCTCATCTTTGATTGTGAACATTAACTTATAACTTATAAGAACCGATAATTCTAATCTTCCGTGCATGAGTTAAATAATGTCATAAACAAAATTGTTTACTATATAAGTAAAGGACACACATGTCAATGTAATGATCTATTCAAATAAAGACTTTATTAAATTAAGTAAATCAAATAAATTTTCATTACATGGGATGGAGATATAATATTGTAACATAAATTACATGGTTAATAGTATAGGATACAATGGGCTCAGGATAAGGATTAACGTTAATAAAATCTTATTCCACCATTTAGCAAAATTCATTATTTTATCAGTATTGAAAAAATTTATAGGACATTTTTTCATGCTATTTGAGCCTTAGAGCATCTAAAGCGCATGTGATCAATAGTTTCGCTTTGTAATCCACAAATCTTGAAAACATCATAATTTTTTCTTAATTTTTTCAAAATCATAGAATTGACAGGTAGTACATTCACAATACGTTTTCAAATAAAATAATTATACTTGTTTTTAATATTCATAGACCATAAAAAAAAATCTCAAATTTTCTTAGAGAAGAATTGATGACTAGATTGAGGTATATCTTTATTTACTTCACTGACTTCTTATAATATCTTTAACTAAGTAGTATCCAAACTTCTTTACCTCATAATTACTAAATATATAGTGTGATGTCAAATAATTCTATTTATTGCTCCAATACTAGAAATAGATATAAATAAATATTGCAATAATATCATTCTTTAGGTCTATTAGGTCACTCACCAAAAATTCTATATCCATTTGATCAAACTCTTGACTTTCATTTTTTTTTATTTTTTGATACGAAAGACACTTCATTTCTTTTTATAAGGTAATTTCAAAAATCATTTTAATCTAGTACATGATTAGTGGCGTTGTAAATGTAATGGAGGAAAAAAAGTCACAACTAACAAGGTAGGTATATGTACTGTTTAATGAGAAATAAAAACTTAATTTACTCATTTATTTGAATAGCTCCAACTAAAATCTAGAAGAATGAAAAATCTCTTATTTATGATAATTAAAAGAAGAAATAATTTCATAAAATAACCAATAGCAAATTATATTGTAAAATAATATCTTATAATTTATTTTGTATTTTCATAGCTTAATCCGGATTTGATTATAAGTGTAAAGTAACTTTTTTTGTTGTATACATTTTTTATTTACTGTATTGGATATTGTTGTATACACAAACAGTTTCTATATTTTTGGCTATTTTTTTTCTCTTCCTTTTATACACACTTATATGTGTAGATATTACTTAAACATTATGTATATATATGTATATATTTGTATAATTATGCTATATAATTTAAAAAAGAAAAGAAAAATAAATGGAATGTGTTTGAGCTAGTTAACGGAAACTAACATTATATTAGGCCATCTTTTGTAAGAATCTGAAATGTTGGCCATTATTTATAATGTAATTTTTACGGAGCTATTAAGTGTAATTAATTCTCAAAAAATTATATATTGTATATAATTAAATATCTCTTTAATGTAAAATATTATAATTTTCTTTTGCAGTGACATAGTAATACATTAAATCTTCTTTCCATATTATGAAGTTTTTGTTTTAATAAATCAAGTTATATATACTCTTCCCGTCTTATATTAGTTAGTCACTTTTTTTTTTACACGCATGTTAAGAAATCATAAATAAGAATAGAATTTTACTAATTCATCTTTTTTAGAAACTTCTTTGTAACTTTCTAAATAAGTGTGACCATATTTAAAAAAAAAAGAAAGGATTCTTCAGATTCAAACCACTTAATGTGCGTAAAGTTAAAATTTATGTATCCATTAACTCAAGAAACTCTTTCGTGAGGCTGTTTTAAGTTTGAAATTAAGTTTTTATATAGGCTAATTACATTAGATAATGCTAGTTTTCAAAATATTAATTCATAACACTTATTTTAGTATGATGATACATGTTGAAACGCGCTGCAATATGTATCATCGAGATATATTTCGTAAAACTAATTGTAAAAGTGGTCACCTTGATACATGTTGACGTGCGGGATACAAATGGTCGTTTGGTACATGTTGATGTGCAGGATACATTTAGATACGAGGGATACATTTTGTAAAGTGATAGTAAAAATGGTATGTTTTGAGATTTTTAAAAAGTAATGATATTTCATATAATTAGGACATGTATCTTATTAAGTAATTTATGCTAAGAATTAATTGATGTCACCCACTCAAAGTGCATGATGAATTAGGAAAGAGTCATGGGCTGTGTCATCACACTATAAAAATGGATCTAGGTTGGTATCATTTTCAGAAGCCCAAATAGAAACCAAGGTAATGTATGGATCAGGACTCCTTTCCCCTTCTCTTAGTGCAATGAGTAAGAATCTTAATAACCCATGGATAAACAAATCTTCTCATTACTCATGAGTTCGTAGCTTACTAGTTTTAACTGTTTAATTTGTTTTTTTTTTCCCTCTCCTATTAACTAGGAGTATCTACAACAACAACAATATATTCAGTGTAATTTTATAAATGTCGTCCGTGAAGGATGGAGAGGTTGTTTATGCTAGGAGTATGTGAATAGGGGAAAAAATAGTGAAGTTTTAGTCCTTCTTTCGAACTTGAATAACGTAAGATTTAACTAATAGTGATCTAGAGACACTACACGAAAAGGATCTTTAGCGGCAATAACTTAATTATCGTTAAATAATACTTTTAAGGGCTGTTGTTAGTGGCAAGTAAATTTTAGTACTTTTTGATAAATGCACTAAACATTGAATATGATGACAATTAACTAATACTGGTAAAAGTTTTAATCTCCTTTGTTAAAATAAATAGCGAGAGCTATAAAACCTTATTATTTGTCTAAAAGCCTTAAAACAAGAGCGGATATCCGAAATTTAAAAGCCAAGAATACACCATCTGTAATATTAATAGACATGTCACTTCTACTGAAAGGCGTAACTTGATTTCTTTTGATAAAGATCATAAATCAACGATGTGGGACTTGGACATATATATTCGAGAACTTTATGAGTACTATTTGTATGACTCAAGATACGTAGAAGAGGCTAAAATGTAGAATACAGGATAGTTGACTTTTCTAACATGATATAAGTATATATGTTACAAAGTGAAAAGGACAGAAACCATGAATACATTTTGTAAATGATAACACAATATAACCTTGTGTGTTACGCCATTTTTAAATGAGTTGTGTACCCTTTAGCAAATTAAAGTAGTAAGTAAGTCGATATTTTAGGTGAGTATAATATATGATCATGACCCTTCTTTACATGTCTGAAAAGCATTCAACTTCCTCAAGTCATTTTCTTGGACATAAATTCTCCAATATTACATTTCTGATTCTTACTTTTATTATTTATTTAATTTTCTATCATGTAAAATCTATTAAAGGAGTAGTGTTTTTTGTAAGGATTTTTCTTTCACTAAGTAAAAAGATCCGGACTAATCTATATAAATGAATAATATTTGTCAATATTTATATTTCTAAAATAGTGAAAAATCAACTTCCAAACAAAGTGACACACTCTAAATATAATTGATACTTTATGAAAGAAAAAAAAAAAGTGAAATAAGTGGCCAACCATAACTTAATGTATTTTATTTATATTATATTGGCTTCCATAATTGATCATTTAAAGTTTGGGTATACAGTAGGTGCAAGTTGTTTTTGGAGAGGGGAGACTGAGGAAATCAAATGAATCTTGGGAATATTTCTTTGGATTATGGAGTTTGCACTTGAGTAAAGTCAAAAGCATAAACCATATAGGTCCCCAAAATCTTTCACTAAGCTAGCATTTGATTATATATTTACTTAAAATTTTAAAATTGTATTTGAATATTTATTTTAATTAAAATAATTTAAATTTCATAAGTGGAAAAAAATTGGTGTGAGTTTTTAAAAGTTATTTATTTATTAGTAAATAATTTTTTTTATATTAGTATTATGTCATTGGTTTTATGTTGAATCTAGGCATGAAAATATGTCGCCCATTTTGAGGAGTTAATTAATATTACACACATTATTCTTCTCTTATCCTAGACACTGCACACATCAATTAAAAAACGAAATCATTCTCTTAAATGTTTTTGTATCTCTGGTCAGTGAACATCGTCAACATTAAAATTACTATTATTGCAAGTTTGACGAATTGAATTTTAAAAATAAAAATTAAGTTTACATCAAGTGAATTTTATTAAACAAACTTTAAAAAGTATACCCATAGATAGTTAAAACTTCAGAAAAGCTACTTTTAGTTTCAAATATATATGACTGAAATTTCAAACTTACATATCTAAAATTTGACCTTCACAAAGCTAAACTTTAACCCAAAAAAAAAAAAAAAGTCAAAATTTTAATATGGACAAATAAAATTTCAGCCAAAATTATCAAAAATTTATTGTCAAACTTCATACGCAAATTTTCACAGCTTTAATAGTGTGGTGCCTGAAATTGGTACCATAAATAGTTAATTTTAAAATTCTTAGTCTATGTGCTATAACTATAAGGTGGTCCGTAAATAGTCAATTTGCACTTTGCCCCCTATTAAATTTGTCAAACGGGCATCCGTCCGGTGAAATTAACCCAAAAAATATCGGATCGGCCCAGCCCACGAGGAACCGAATCGGGTTGGAACAGTGATCGGGTCCAAATGGTCCTAACCCGGGCCAACATTC
>JBDJHY010287073.1:0-10127 GCA_039654485.1 Withania somnifera
GCATAATATATGGAAGGATACCTTAAATATTACTAGTATATCCCTACTCCATCCTATACCTCCCCTATGGGTCGTCATAGCAGGGAGGCAAGGTCCATGGAGGTATGCTCACCACGTTCAATCTCTAACATCACCATAATCTCACATTCTAAATCACAGAGCCTCAAGGGTCTCATAGTCTGGCATATAATGCTTTATAACAATAATATCATTAAGCTGTAGTCGGCAAGTTATGGCGTTCAATACCTTAATATAATGGTATCACCAATATCCTCAATGGAATAGGTATCATCAAAGTCTAACTAATAAGTGTCAAAAACTGTATTCACTACTAAATAAGGATGGACTTAAGTGCCAGCGACCGTACTCACCTCCAAATGGAGTCGGTCTAAAGTCCTAGTATTACTTAATCAAATGATATTTTCCGATTCTAGAGTGTAAAGCCTGGGCTAAAATAACTAGAAATAGTGGTACTGGGTGCTCGGTACACCACAATTTTTCTAAAATAGTTAAAAGGTCATTTACTTATTTTATTATAATATTCTAATTTATTAGTTTATATCATTATCCGTCATTATTAGAAAAAAATCAGTGTCTAGCCTTTACGGCTCAATAATCATGTGGTGATACTGGCCCATCCCTAATGCACTCTCAACGGGGCCAATGGCCTAACCTCCCATATAATGCATGCACAACATATCAACAATTATATATACATAAAATGTCAACCACTTATCCCTGCACAAGTATAACTAGAAAAATCCTAGGTCACAGGCATCATACCAATCCGGATGCCAAAATAGATAGCTACTGAGGAACGAACGAAAAGAGCGGTCCAAGGTTATAATAAAAACTTCGATACAACCCACGAATGTCATTTAGTATAATTATTAAAGCTATAAACCTATAGATAGCCCCATGTAGCCTACCTGTCATCCGATGATAAAGCATTGTAAACTCGCAAATGTTAATCTGACTGATATTAAATGAACTCAGATTGCTCGAAAACTTGTGAAATAGTACTACATGTATCAATATGATTTCAACGGTACAAATTATACTAAGTTTCGAATTGGGGCCCAAATTTAGGCCTAAAATAGGCCCGTGGGGCCACTTATTAGAACCAGAAACAAACATCTCGATGGGATTCCCAACGTTATCAGGTACTCGTGATCTAAAATTGAGCATAATTCGGGAAAGGGAATACCCTTGAACAGCCCGAAGCAATTAGAGTATTAAAGGGATTTAAAGATTCGATCTTTATGGAATTATGAGATCAAATTGGAAAAAGGGAAGATTACTATGAAGTAGAACAACCCTAAAAATAAGGATTACCCCACAACCTCGAATAAAAATGATAAAATCAAAAAATCATGACTAGGTCAACAATGGAGGAAAAACTCTAATTTTCATGAAATTAATTTGCAACGGTGAGGAAGACGTATGAGATCTTCAAGGAACTTTTCTATGGAGTTTGGGAAAGTTTCCAAAGAAAATCGCACCAAAAGTAAAGAGAAAATGAGAGAAAAATTGGTGAAATAATGAACCAAAAATGAGTGAAAGTTGAAGAAATAAGAATCAGGTACCAATTTATCGGCCATTTATGTTGATAAATCGGCATTCTCCTATCACTGGAAAATCTGGGCGGGTACTGATTTATTGGTACAAATGTTTGATTTATCAGCACCTGTCGATTTATTGATAGCATGTTCGATTTATCAGCACCTGATTATTTATTGGTAAAGTGTATGATTTATCGGGCACGGATAAATCAGCTCTTTGACCGATAAACTAGTATGTGCCTGCACCAGCTAAATAATAATTTTAAGAAATTTCAACCAGGGGATCGGAATTGAAACGGAGTCCAATTTTGGCAAATCAAATATGTATCTCATAAGAAAAATACATTCTAGACTCAACGAAATCAATGAAACTAACATTGGAGGTTGTTTGAGTGAAAAAGACTCACAAACCAAGACTTAGCCAAGATGAGAAATTTCCAACTTTCCACAAATCAAGCATGGATACCTTGGGAATTGTACCAAGGGACAAAGTAGCCTAAATTCACTAATTTGAAGATGATGGAAGCAACAAAATTCCATTCTGACACTCTGAAAACCAACTTACCACTCAAGCTCCAAATTAGGCCTTAAACATAACTCAAATCCACAATTAAGGACAAATTGCAAACGAAAATCCTGAAACACGAACTCAAGGTCAATTTTCACTTTGTTTAGTATTTCGGAGCTAAGGGAACTGTCAAAATTTAATTTCGAGCTCATCTTGAAGTAATGTTGACTTTAGTTAAGGAGTACTTAGTTTTAGAATCTAAAATAGGTAATTTGAGATATTTCTCAACTGAGCTGCCATAAAACTGAACTGTCAGTCCTAGAAAATCATAAATGACTTGAGGCAGCTACTGAAACAATCTAGAATGCAAAACATCACAAATTTCTCATAAATGACCATGAGGGTCATTATAACATCTACTACTAAAAGGACTTTCATCCCGGAAAGTCAAGTAAAAGAAGGAAATAAATAGGAAGAGAAAGTAACTAATGCCTCAAACAATTGTGGATACTGCTTTGGAATCTCATTCTCAATCTCCCAAGTAGCTTCCTCGCCCGAATGGTGCCTCCACTGTATCTAACCACTGGAATCTCTCTAGATCTCAACTTTCTAACATCTTTAGCCAACAATGCTACCGGCTCCTCAATGAAAGGCAAATTCTTATCCAGCTGCACTGAATCCTCTCAAATGATATGAGACTCATCCGTAATACACCGCCGCAACATCAAAATATAAAATATCAAATGGACAGATGAAAGCATAGGAGTAAGGCCAAACGGTAGGAAGCATGACCAACTCTATCCAAAATTTCAAATGGTTTGATATACCTGGGACTAAGCTTGCCACGCCTACCAAATCTCATCCCACCGTGCATAGGAGATACTTGCAGAAACACTCTATCACCAACTCCAAACTCTAAGGCATGAATCCTATGATTAACATAACTCTTCTACCTATTTTGTGCTACCCTCAATCTATCCTGAATAAACTGAACCTAATAAAAAAGATAATGCAACAAATCTAAGACTGGACTCTGGCCTCAGACTCATCAAACCAACCAACAGGCGATCTACACTGCCTATTGTACAATACCACAAATGGTGCCATATCAATACTGGAGTGATAGTTATTATTATAAGCAAACTCTGCCAGTGGTAGGTGTTGATTCCAAGCACCACCAAAGTCTATCACACAAGCCCTTAATATATCCTCCAACATTTAAATGGTATGCTCGAACTGGCCGTCGGTCTGCAGGTAAAATGCAGTACTTAAATGAACCTCGGTACCTAACTCCCACTGAACAGGTCTCTAAACTGCAAAGTAAATTGGGTGTCTCTGTCAGAAATGATAGATGTAGGAATACCATGCAATCGAACCACCTTATGAATATATGTTTGATCCAGATGCTCATCATTATAGGAGGAGTAAGTAGGAATGAAGTGCACTGACTTAGTCAGTGTGTCAACAATGATCCAAATTATATCATTCCCTCTGCTAGTTCGAGGTAAACCAGAAACAAAATCCATAGTCACCTGCTCCAACTTCTAAGATAGAATAGAAAGTCTTTGCATCAAACCACCTGATCGCCGATGCTCATACTTAACATGCTGACAGTTTAAACACTTTGACACATACTCAGCAATTCCTCTCTTAATCCCACTCCACCAATACAACTTTTACAAATCACGGTACATCTTAGATACACCAGGGTGAATAAATACTTGGAGATGTAAGCCTCACACAAGATCTACCATACAAAATCACCAACCCTATCTGAATCAATAAAACCCCTACTGGCCTATCCAACTAATACCTAAGAGGGATATGGATAGGATGAGGAGCAGGCACCTCTAGAGTATGTTGTATCCCCTTTTTACAAGATACCTTATTCAGATTTCTTAAGGTTTAAGCTAGCATAGAATAGGGCAGTATGCAGAAGGGTTCTCTCCACCAATGGTTCCAGTATAGGTGGTCCATCCACTGGAGGTTCAGGTTTAAGTAGGCCAGCCACCTATAGTACAGAGTCAGGTGGGACAACAACCTATTTCACATAGGGTACATAAGCTTTAGATTCTCAATGTTGGAGATGCAGGTATGATTGTTGCTGAGATATTTGATAAACATCAGCAAAGATATGAAAAGTTCTACAAGATGGACCCACATTAGTTTCAGAATTGGCAGAGCGAGGACCGATTTGAGTTTCTCACTACTTGTCATGAGTTTCTCCATTATGTGGGGATGGTACAGTCATATGGGGTAGAATACACAGTTTTGCAGCTTCGAGGTTTATCTTGACAGTGGTGACATTTTTATTCTAGCTCTAGACCAGCTGGATCTTCTCCTATGACTTAAGAGATGTTCGCTCAAGTATTTATGGATAGGTATGTATCACGTAGTATAAGGGATGGGTTATGTAAGCAGTTTGACAAGTTTATACTACAGGGAATGACTCTTAATGAGTTTTTCTTACTTCTATAAGTTATCTAGACATCCCTTGCCTATCTTGCCGGATGAGCAGCAGAAGATAGCTAGGTTCATGAGAGGGTTGAGCCTGTATATTCAGACTTTGGTATACACAGATCCAAATCTTCCAACGGATAATTTGCACAGTATGATTGAGGTAGAGAGAGGGTTAGAGCAGCTGCATAAAGGTCATACTAGTGATAGTAGGGGCAAGAAGCCCCTGTTCTTATGGTCAGTTTTCTGGTGCCTCGTCTGGAGGCAAGGGTTCCTTTCAGCATAGTGGTCACTTTCAACACTAGGTACCATTCCAGGAATCTATGTAGACCTTGAGAGCTATTTAGTCAGTTTAGAGTGCATCTTGACTAGCACCGAGTCATTCTGTCTAATTAGAGGGGTTCAGGCCGAGGTGGCGATTCGGGGTTTTAGAGTTCACCATATTAGTCTACAACTCTGAGCACTTGTTTTACTTGTGGTGATTTGGTCATAGGAAGAGGTTATATCCCCAGCACATACATATTGAGTCTCAAAAGCCTTATCAGGCCTTGCATGCTCCGTCTATAGCAATGGTGCCTTCTGGTATAAGTAGAAGAGGTTAACAGACAGGAGAGGTGCACAGATTGGCAGAGGTGTACATCGGCCAGACATAGGTTGGGTTCTTGATCCATTTCATCTTAGAGGTGGGTGAACTTAGTGCTATGATTTTCCCGAGAGACCTGAGGCTGAGTCTTATAATATTGTGATTACAGGTATTGTCTCATTATACTCTAGATCTGCTTAGTGTTTTTTGATTTGGGTCTACTCATTCTTGTGTATATGCATATTTGTTGTTGATTTTTATATGTTATCTAATGTATTGCCCACACCTCTTCATGTGTCTACTCCTGTGGGTAAGTCCTTAGTTGTGGATCAGGTGTACCGATCTCACATTATGGTCTTGTCGGAGTATGAGACCAGGGTAGACATAATCTTACTAGAATAGTAGATTTTGATATCATTATGGGTATGGATTTGATTTCTCCTTATCATGTTATTTTATATTTCCATACCAAAACTGTTATATTTTTTATGCCTAGTATTTTAAAGGTTGAGTGGAGGGGTATATGTGGATTGTATCCTCTTAGGTTATCTTTTTCTTTAGTCTATGAGGATGGTTGGAAAGTGGTGTATGTCTTATTTGACCTTTGTACAAGATGCATTTCCCACTAGAGAGTTTGTTGATGTGTTTCCAATAGACCTTCTTGGTGTCCCTCCTGATAGGGATATTGAGTTAGAGACGGGCACCAAGTTCATTTCTATTCCTCCTTACAGTAGGGCTCCTTCTGAGTTGAAGGAGTTGAAAGAGAAGATGCAGGACTTTCTTAGCAAGGGTATCCGTCCTAGTGTATTTCCTTGGGGTGTCCCAATCCTTTTTGTGAAGAAGAAGGATGGTTCTATGCATATATGTATTGACTATAGATAGTTGAATAAAGTGACTATGAAGAATAAATATCCCTTGCCTCGCACTGATGATTTGTTTGACCAGCTCCCAGAGAGTCGCTATCTTCTCTAAGATTGACTTGAAGTATGAGTACCATCAGTTAAGGATTAGACGTTTAGATATTCTGAACACGACTTTGCACACCATATATGGGCATTATGAGTTTTTGTGATGTCTTTTGGGCTCACTAATGCCTTATCCATATTCATGGAGTTGATAAATGGTATATTTTGGTCGTATTTGGATTCCTTTGTGATTGTGTTCATTGATAACATCTTGGTTTATTCCAAGATTGAGGTCGATCATGTTCATCACTTGAGTATTTTACTTCAGAGTTTGTGGGCTGAGAAATTATATGTTAAATTCTCCAAGTGTGAGTTTTGATTGAGTTTGGTGGAATTCTTGGACACGTGGTGACCAAAGAGGCTATTATGGTCAATCCGACCAAGATTGTAGCAATGGGTGATTGATAAGACCTACTTTACTAATTGATATCCGGAGTTTTATTGGCTTGGTTGGGTACTATAGGAGGTTTGTGTAGTCTTCCCTTCTATTTCTTCTCCATTGACTAGGCTAACTTAGAAGAATGTGCCTTTTCAATGGGTTTATAAGTGCGAGGAGAGCTCTCAAAAGATAAAATCTCTATTGACTATTACTCTTATTCTTAATTTTCCCAGGGAGGGAAAGGGGTTCACCATATACTATGATGCTTCGAGGGTTGGATTGGGTGGAGTATTGATGCAGAAGGGTAAGGTAGTGGCCTATGTTTTGAGGTCGTTGAAGGTACATGAGAAGAACTACCCTAATCATGATGTAGAGTTGGGTGCGGTGGTTTTGTATTGAAGTTGTGGAGACATTACCTGTAAGGAGTGCACTGTGAGGTGTTCACCAACTATAGGAGTCTTCAATACATTTTCAGTAAGAAGGATCTTAACTTGAGGCAGCGACATTGGTTGGAGTTACTTAAGGATTATGACATCACTATCTTGTATCACCTAGGGAAGGCCAATATAGTGTGGATGCCCTTAGTAAGAAGTCCTCGAGCATGGGTAGTTTGGCTTGTATTCGGGCTGATAAGCGACCTTTGGCTAGAGATGTAAGAATCTAACCAACAACTTGGTTACATTAAAGATTTTGGATGATGGTGGTCTTCTTGCATATGTAGAGGCGCGTTCCTTATTGATAGAGCAGATTCATGCCACTCAGTTTAATGATGTTAAGTTGAGGATCATTGGTGATAAGGAGCTGCAAGTGGAGGCCAAGACGGCCAAGTTGGATTTTGAGGGCATTTTAAGTATTAGGGGCAGGATTTACATCCCTAAGTCTGGTGGGTTAGTGAGATTAATCTTATAAGAGGTCCACAGTTCTAGATATTCCATTTATCCATAGGCGAAGAAGATGTTCCATGACCTGAATCAGCATTATTAGTGGTGTGTTATGAAGAAGGATATTGCAGACTTTGTTATAAGATGGTTAAACTGCCAGTAGGTAATGTTTGACAACCAGGGACCAGGAGGTATGCCACAAAGAATGCCTATTCCCCAATAGAAATGGGAGCATATAGCTATGGATTTCACTGTTGGGTTTCCTACTACTTCGGGTGGTTATGATTCCATTTAGGTAGTTGATGATTGTTTGACCAAGTCTGCTCACTTTATTCCAGTACAGGTGAGATACAGTCTCAGGAGTTGGTAGAGATTTACATTAGTCAGAAAGTGCAATTTCATGATACACCCATTTCTATTAAATTTGGCTGAGGCACATATTTATTTCACACTTTTTGAGTGTTATGCAGCGTGAGATGGGCACTTAGCTTGATATGAGCACAACCTTCCATCCTCAAACCAATAGTCAGTCTAAGTGCACTATTCATGTGCTCGAGGACATGTTGCGAGCTTGAGTTATTAATTTTAGTAGTCATCAAAATTGGTTCTTATCGCCCGTGGAGTTTTTCTATAACAACAGTTACCATTCGATCATTCAGATGGCTTTTTTTAAGACATTGTAGGGTAAAAAATGTAGATCTCCAATTGGTTATTTCGAGACTTATGAGGAAAAAATGTGGAGTATAAATTTATTGCAAAATTCCATGTGTAGAGTTAGATTGATTTAGACTCTATTAGTTTCTACCCGAAGTAGGAAGAAGAGTTATGCTAATAAGAGGGATAGTCTTTTGGAGTTCATAGAGGGTGATATAGTATGGTTGACAGTGTCATTTATGAATGGTGTGATGAGGTTTGGGAAGAAAGGGAATTTGATTCCTTGTTTTATTATTCTGTTCGATATTCTACAATGGAAGGGAGATATAGCTTGTAAGTTAGATTTTCCACCTAGTTTGTCTACAGTACATTCAGTGTTTTGTGTTTTATGCTTCAAAGGCATATGCTCGATAAGTCTTACATGCTTCAGTGGTATGCCTTATGTTTGGACCCAGAATTATCATTTAAGGAGGGGCCAGTTGCTAAACTTGATAGAAAGTTCTAAAGGCTTCGGACTGAAGAGATGCTTGTTGTGGAGGTGCAATGAGACATCGACTAATCAAGGAGGCTACTTGGAAAATCGAGTCTGATATGCCATAGACAGTATCCTCAATTGTTTGACCATTCAGCTACTTCATCTATATTATGTTTGAGGACGAACATGATTTTTAGTGGTGGATATTGTAAGGACCCTAAAGTTTTTTTTAGTATTTTGATTGCTCCACCCTTCTCGTAGTCCCGTTATATCAAACCAAGTGTATTTTCATGATTAGTACGGGTGCGGGATGAGATTTGATATAGAAGTTTGAGAATTTGGTGCCTTTAAATTCAGAATGAGGAACTCTATCTAGAGTTTGAAACCTCGTATTAGAATTTTGTCAACTCCATTAGTTTTAAATATTCGAGTATGGTCTAGTTACATTCTCATTTCCTATTTTATACCTTTTTTTTTCTGAATTTGAGCATTTAGACATGTTAAAGTTGAGTTTATAAGTAGAAAGGTTAACTTGGGTCAATATTTGGTATTAGAGTGGTCGAATAAAAAATCTAATGCTTGCATTGGATTCAGAAGGTGGGATTAGCCTAGAAGGAGTTCTTTTATATTTACTGTGAACCCCGAGGGTATTTTGGTCATTTTAGGTATTTTTAGTAAAAAAAATAGACCCTTAGAGAATATCTGGTCAACGAGACCTCGTACTCATATTTTGGTGGTTCTGTTGAGTCCTAGATGCCAAAAATAGTATGGTTTCATATGTGTTTATCAGCACGGGGTTCTGAACGAATCCCCCGCATCCATTCAGAGTTATTTTTTATTGTTATATTTGTTGTTTCTGCTTCTCTGTCATCTTTATGACCTTCATATTGTGGAAAGGACCTCCATCTCAAAGGTCTGGGATACAATAGGCCACAATCGTGAAGTCTTAGATCGTAATGGGAAGCGATGGCGTGGACCATGTCCATAATCACAGGAAATTATATGTGGGGGCATCACGATTGTGGGAACTGTTCACTAAATGTTTTAAAATAAAAAGTTACGTTTTATTCCTCACATTTCACGCAAACTCACCCTAAAACCCTTTATTGATGTACTTGATCAAGAAATTTCGAAGATAATCATTGAGTAAGTTCCAAATGCTATTTCATCGATTCCACACTACTTTAGCATGATTTCCATCAATAACTTATGGTCTTTAATCCTAAAACATGGGTTAAATATTGAGTTCAAAAATGGTTAAAACTTGGTATTTTTGCAATCAAAAGGAATGGGTTCTTGATGAAACTTAATATTTAACATCTCATAGTGATGGATACATTATTTTATGACCAAAATTCGATCTGACTCCATCGGCCCTGAGTTGATTTTTGCATACACCTTATTTATTTGAAATTCAGTGTTGATTAGTAAATATTTTCTTGTAATTCTTGTTTGGGTCACTCGATACTGCACGGTTGGAGGCTAATCGAAAGGGTTAGGCACCCTTAAGAGCTTGGTTCTTCGAAGTTAAGGAAAGGAGAGGTTTAATGGCTTTCTATAGTTGTTAACAACCACTTGATAATTGTCTTGTGGCGTGGGCTGATATAGGTGTTTTGGAAAATTAGTATTATCGATCATGGGGGGTTTAAAATGAGAACAAGTA
>JBDJHY010287084.1:0-10126 GCA_039654485.1 Withania somnifera
AAGTGTACTTCGGCTGGTCGAATCTTGCTTTCTCTTTATGTTGATGATATGATTATTACAGGTGATGATGTTGTTGGATTAGCTTGTTGAAGTCTGAATTGACTTAGAGTTTTGCTATGAAAGACTTGGGTCCCCTTCATTACTTCTTGGGTATTGAAGTTTCGTCTTCTCCAAAAGGGTACCTTCTTTTCCAATCTAAGTATATTTTTGATATTTTTAAGCGTGCTCGCCTATCGAATAATAAGACTGGTGATACTCTAATTGAGATCAATCCTCGGTACTCTATTTTTGATGGGTCTCCTCTACAATATCTGAGTCTTTATAAAACTGTTATTGGGAGTTTGGTTTATCTTACTATTACTCGGCTTGATATTGCACATGATGTTCACATAGTCAGTCAGTTATTTACTTCTCCTACTACATTTCATTAGGCTACTGCTATTCGTATCTTGAGATATCTCTGTGGTACTCAGTTTCAGATTTTTTTATTTTCATCTAGTCCGTCTTTAGAGTTATATGATTACTCTGATGCTGATTGGGCTGGTGATCCTACTGACCGCAAATCAACTATTGGCTTCTATATTTTTCTAGGTGATTCTCTTATCTCTTGGAAAAGTAAGAAGCAGGATGTTATATCCCGGCCTTCAATAGAGGTTGAATATCGTGCTATGGCTTCTACTACTTGTGAAATAGTTTTGTTGCAATGATTACTTGTTGATATGGGTGTTTCTCTGCGGCGACCAACTCTTTTGCATTGTGATGATAAGAGTGTTATTCAGATTGCTCATAACTCAGCTTTTCACGAAAAGACCAAGCATATTGACATTCCCCTTTGTCTCTATTACTCATTATCATCTTTAGAATGGCACCCTAAGATTCCCCTTTGTCTCTTCTTTCTTACAACTTGCAGATTTGTTTACCAAATCATTGTCCTCCTAGCGTTTTTATTTTTTGACCGACAAACTCTCGATGCTTATTGTTGTCACATCATGAATTTGAGGAGGGGATGTTAAAATAGTTATTATGTTTTGTAAGGATAGTATAGTCTTTTCGTTATTTAGTTTAGTCTGGCCTATATAAATGCTCTTTGTATTGTTTTAAGGTTTTAACACTTTCTATTCTAATATTAGCCCCCATCCTTTTGTGTCTCTTTCTTCTTCTATTTCTCTTTTCAATCAATGGTATTGACATTCTTTCATTAATGTTATCACTGTTCAAGTAAATAGTGGGCATTTCAGAGGATAAAAGGGACGTGAATTTTTTTCTTCTTCATAGTTTCCTCTTTTGTTGTCAGGTTGTTTTGAGGAGTGAAATCTGTGTTGGTTGTTCCATGTAAGAAATAAAATATTGTAGAGTCTATTATTATTTTGTTCTTTGATTCGAAATAAATTACTTTTATTTAAAGTACTTTAACTTTGTACTGTATTGATACATGTTTATACACCATATTTTGTACAATATCTATACATTACATAACTATTATAAAACAGTAATACCTGTTTATATACTATTTATACAATATCTATAAACATTTTATACGACAGTTATAGATTACATAACTTTTATATAAGATCGATAAATTATATATATATTCATGATGTGGCCAGTAAATATTTTGATTATCTTTTTTATATAAAAAAATATAGGCTATATTGCTTATAAACTAATTACTTTATGGTATATATTTAAACTATCTCTATTTAGAATTCATATCAAGAGGAGAGAGACAAGCGAGATTGGGAGAGAGATGAGACAAGTGAGATGGATTTGAGCGAGAGAAGAGATGCAAGCCAAGATACAAGATATATTCGACGAATATAAGATATATCAATGAATACAGGTTGATACCTATTGTATTCGATACAAATAGGATTTTGTACCACTTGTACTCATTTGTGATACAAAAATATAGAAATACAATTTAATATAGGCTATATTCGAAAAATTCATACTAATATATATAATTGATATAATTGTATATATTACTTGTATTCGTTTATTCTTGTATCGCTTGTATTCATGTGTGATACTGCAAAACACAAAATACAAAATGTCTTCAATACATACAGACTGATGTATTCAAGCTTATACAAGATTATATATTGATACAACCATTAGAGTGATATAACTAATACAGTGGATAAAGTTGATACAATTTTTTTTTTTTACATATATTCATTTTGTGTACTTGGTAGAATAAAATTGATCCAATTGAATAAACTATATGTCTTTGTTGTGGAGTATCAAACAGTGAAATACAAATACAAAAAGAAAGGGGGAGAGAATGAAAAGAGGAGAGACAAAGAGAGAGGGAGGGGTAGAGGCGATCAAAAGAGGGAGATAGAGGAGAAAGGCGATCTATCTTGGAAGAGAAAAGAGAGACGCTAGAAAAAGTAAAATGTAGTTATATAGTCGAATTTTTTGAAGTGTAGCTATGATTATTAACACATCATACATATTCCTATACCATCTAAAATTTTCTTTAAAGGACTTGAAAAATTAAGAATATCTAAAATTATATTTGAAGGACCAAAACAGACCTCCAATAAGAAACCATTTTGATTAAAAACTCACATAATTTTACTCTAGGGAATCCATGCCCGAGAATCGATGGTGAGATGGACGCAAGGACATTTCAACTTTTCTTTTTCACTCCCTCTGATCCATTTTATATTATGTAACAATTATATGGAGGGCCAAAAGAATTCTTTGATCGAAATATTTTTATATAATTTTTAATTATTTTATATTGTGACTTGTAATATTCTTTATGTTAGTTTCTTATTATGTAATTTTATTTTAAAATATTTAAAGTGGGGTGGAGGGAGTATTATTTAGTGGTTGATGTGAAACATCTCTACTACTCAAATTAATTTTGAAGTCGTGAAGCACGATTCTTCTTTTATAAAAGAATTGACATGATCTTGAAATGTGTAATTAAATATTCTTAAATACTTTAGTAAGAAATATAAGTTGTGAAACATATTTCTTTCTTTTAAAGTAAGACATGGTCATGAAATGAGTATTCAAAATTGTCCTTGTGACTAGTAGACAAGAGTACTAATAAGAATATTGACTGGAATATTGGTGACTTGGAAGTTGCCTAGCTATTCTACAACTCTCTTGTGGCAATTGAAGCACAATTTTCTTTTCCTTCGCCCTTTTTTTCTTTTTTAGTCTAGTCCCTCCCAAAGAATATTTCTCTATTGACAAGATTGAGAATGATAGCCTAAGTTGAACACAATACAGTCAATAACTAACCCTTCCTCTCTAGCTTGCAACTAGTAGTACTAGTTAGTGTCACATCCATACCAATTAGAAAATAAAGAAAACAAAGAAAGAAGGAGAGAATTTTTTTTACATTGTTTTGAGAATCCACACCAAAGAAAGACTTGCCAAATTCCATGTGACCCCGCTACAATCAAATTTATGAAATTAAATAATAATATGATATATTATGAAACTCAAGACTCAAAAGTGACATGCATATTGTTAATCAATTTAGATGATAATTATGGTTGATCAGAGTTTAAATTTGAGGCAAAATGTGAGTGATTTTATTATTTGTAAACCTCAACGAGAAAAAAACTAGTAGATATCTAGTGACGTAATTAAGGTAGCAACAAAAGTTGGCTCAAACATTATCATCTTAAAAATAGTAATATACTATGGGAGTGGGAATTTTAGGGACTAAGCTTCAAATAAGGGCAAAGAAAAATAGTTCATGTCAAATAGTTTAGTCTCATAAAAGTCTTGCCATGCTAGTTGAGTTGGGTTTGGCTTGACCAAATATACAATATTACCCATTCAAACTAATTAACTTCTCTCAATTTTCAACTTCTTTTTTTTATTTTAAAGTGGATTTTCAAGGTTAAGGAATCCAATTTTACCTATTAGTACATATGATTATGGGTTATGATATATAATAGGTAATTAGTTAACAACATGATTCAATTATGATTGTTTGGTAAAGTATTATGATTATGAAATTACAAAATGATTTCCTAGAACTGATAACTCCTATTCGAATAGTTGATTAGGACAATAGAAAACTTGTTTCATTGCTGCAAGCATCAAAGTTCTCTTGTAGTTGGGAATTCTATAAATACTCAATTATCAACTACTACATTTAAATCTCAATTTATATGTGATAATTGAGCAATAGTTTTCTGAAGCAATCTCTTTATCAACAAAATTTGTTTATACTCTATCCTTGTCAAATACTACCTATAAAATTTTATTGAATTTGTTTTTGTTAGTCATTGTAGTTTGGGATTGACTATACTTTATGAACCTCCTATAGGTTGGAATCAACTATACTTGTGAAACTCACCTAGACGGAGTTAATTCGTGCTGATGAATATACATGTTACCTTTTTTTTAAAATAAAAAAATAAAATAAAACGAGAACACCAACTACATCTATCACTAGCAATATCTTGACTTGTCACAGCATTGTACTTACATAAAAATCACAACAACATAACCTCTCCCCAAAAAATTATATAGAAAAAATTAGTAGAGGTTCTACCAGATTAGTTAACAATGGAATGCTTTGAGCTAATCAAACTAAAATATTATAGATATCCGTATCGGGACGACCGGGACAGAACTCCGGTCCCGTCTCATCCTGTTATGTACCGAGACGATCTGGAAAGGTACCGTGGCGGGACGGGATTAATTTCTTAAATTTTTTTAATGCTTTTTTAATTATTTTATTTATTAAATTTTAAATTATTAATTTTTGAAATTGTTAATTATTTGTACAAACAATGTCAAAAATTGGTACTTTGTTATATAAATATTGCAAAATAATGTTAAAAATTGATACTTTGTTATATCAAAAATGATATATCAATAATATTGCGAAAAATTTTAATTTACGAAATAATTATATCAACAAAATAAAATTATAAACAATAATTTTAGTTTTATATAACTATATTCTAACTTTTCTTATTGTCAAACAAAGTACAATTTTAGTTTATAATTATTATTTTTTTAATTTTTAATTATTGTATGTACAATGTATAAGTTTATTAGAAGTTGTATTTGTTTGTTTATATAACGTTATTTATTTAACAAAGTATATATTTAGTTTATATATCTTTGTTTATTTAAAAAATATATTTGTTTGTTTATATAACTTTGTTTATATAACAAGTATATTTGTTTGTTTATATAAAAAGTATATTTATTTGTTTATATAATTTTGTTTTATATAAAAAAGTATATTCTTAGTTTATATAACAAAAAAATATTTTGGGTTATATAACTTTTTTTTTATATAAAAAATCAAAGTATATTTTTAGTTTATGTAACAAAAATTTATTTATTTTATTTATATAAAAAGTATATTTTTTTGTCTATATAACAAAGTATATTTTTAGTTTTTATAACTTTATTTATGTAAAAAGTATATTTGTTTTTTTATATACAAAGTATATTTTTAGTTTATATAACAATTTTTTTGTTTATATAAGAAAGTATATTTTTAGTTTATATAACAAAGTATATTTTTTTTATTTATATAAAAAAGTATATTTGTTTCAAACAAATTGTTTGTTTAGATAACTTTTGTTTATACAACAAAGTATATTTTTAGGTAAATTATTTTACTAATTTGTAACCTATTTTTTCTAAGTTATATACTTTCTAACTAAAAAAATAAGAAAAGTTATAAAGTATTTAATTCGTAGTGTAAAAGTTAAAAATGTAATTCAGAAAAACTTAATAGTATAAATAATTGAACAAATGATAATAATTTGAATTTTATTCAAGTATTCAAAGTTTGATTACAAGTTACAACTTACAACTATTAGTAGAAAACCTAATTTACACAATCATTTTCTAGGTAGGGTTCTGTTTCAACTAAGTTACACAGCCACCTTCTACGAACGATTCTACAATACTAATAGTAGTATAGTCTAGAATACTCTCATCTAAATCTTGTAACGACCTAGTGTGATTAACAGATGGTCTTGGTAGATTTTGCAAACGATCTTCATGTTCCATGTCGTCGTCACTGTTGTCGCCAAATTAATGAATCTAGTAGTAATTCATATTGCGATGTTAACCTTAGTAGTCTTTTGTTGATTCAAGCTGCGTTGATCCAATCCCTGAACAGAACTGAAATCTCCAAGCTGTCCTCCGTTAGTGAATAACGATGATCTCTAATTTGAAATCTTCCTGCGCTCAATGTTGACTCTGAAGCCACCGATGTCACTTGAATAGCGAGCAAGTCCTTCACCATCCTGCTGAGTCTTGGAAATTAATTTTCCCGAACCCTGCGCCAACCTAAAAGTTGCGCTATGCCTTCACCGTCCGTTATGTTCTCCTGTCCTTAGTTAAATAATCATCAAAATCACATTTATTAAAAGAACCAATGCCAAGTTGATACTTTATTTTACTATAAAAATCTTGTCTAAGCTTACTACGTCGTGGGAGGGGGGGTATTACTTACTTGTAATGATAATATTTTTCATATATTTTCCTGACATAAAATCTAATGCTATTTTGGCATATTTATAATTAGGTTATTCATATGGTTGAATTTATAATTATCATAAAAACATTTAACTAGTGCTTTTGTACCAACTTTTTTATATTCTGGGTTAAATAAATTTGCGGTATAGGAAATAATATTTTTTAAATTTCTCAATTATAACTATAATAGCATTTTCAAATAATGGTTTATATATATGTTCAGCAAAACGACATGTAATATTTAATACATGTAATAAAATTTCGATAAAAGTAGGATAATATAAGTTTGACAAAACATTTGTCACTTCGTACAAGGATTTCAAAAATATTAAAAGTTCATTAACATTTTTTCAATCTTCATCATTAATTTTATGTTCGGGGTTAGAAGTATGCTCGTTAAAATGTATAGTAATAAGCTCCCTATATTTATATGCAACTTCAAGCATTTCGTAAAAAGAATTTCGCCTAGTTTTAACATGCTTGGGAACCTTTCTATAGGGAAGTCCCGCTACCTCACAAAGTTTCTTAAAGTGATTAATTCTACTATTTTTATGTATATGGAAAATCCAAAAACAAACATTATCAATTTTTCGTAACTATTTTTAATAATTCTACACCATTGTTCACAACCAAATTTAAAGAAGATTGCTCCTCCAAAATCCACCAAATTTAGCTTCGAATCTTCAATTAAAATTATTAACTAAAGATAAATAATTATAAATGAGAAATTTCGGTAATTGATAAATTAATATTGCAGAATTAAGAGAGTAGAAGATTGAGAATTAATGAGAGAGTTGAGAGAATTGAGAGACTTTGATGAAAAATGAGTGAAAAAATATAGTATCTATAAGAAAAAATTAGATAGAGGGTTTGGGGAGGAGGAGGGGGGGGGGGGTAAAACAACTATTATAGTCGTTGGTAACGGCTATTTTTTATTTTAAATGGCTACTTTTTAAAAAAAACATACCGAATGGAACAAGCAGGGATAAAAAATTGAGATCTCATCCTGTTCCGTTACCCTTAATTGAAGGTGAATGATGTGCATCATGTATTGATAATTGGAAAAATCAGTCCATCCTATTTATTTACATTTATTTGGCCCAACTTATGCTAAATAGCTCAAAGTTTGTACATTTTCGATAATTTTATTCTCTTGTGATCCAATTATATCATGGACACTAGTATGCTTGCAATTTTTTTATCAACATAATAGAAAAAAAAATGATTAGCAAATCCTAACATCACAAATTCTTGACAAGGTTGATCTTGCTTTCGAGGAAATATCGAAAACACGAAAGCGATATGTATCAAGTAACGAAAATACGAAAACGATAAGATGCGGAATTGAAAAAATAAAGGATAGATTGAGAAATTGGTAGGGAGAAGTGAAGAATTTGAATCCTCGAATTAACTAGGAGAAGATAATGAACTTTACTGAACGGAAAACTTGATTGAATCCACAAATTAGTATCTCGATGCAAAATTCATAGCAAGAGTTCAAAATCAACAATGGATGAACTAAATTCCTAATTTTCTATTCTAAACCTAAGGACTACTACAAGCTTGATTTAAGTCTTCCCAAAATGATCAAATATCAAAAAGTCCTCCTAAATTTAAATACCTAATTTTTATACTAGTAGGACTTTCATTATTTACACATGAGCCCAAAAGTGACTCCAAGCTACACATTGACCCTTTAAGTTTGGAGTCTCTCCCAAAAGGCCCTTCATGTCTTCAAATATCACACAAACTATCTTCCAAATTCAGGATCCTCTTGATTGGTGCTCATCTAAGCCATGTGGGGATCCATTTGGTGCCTTGAAACCGATTATGTCTTGACTCTTCTTGGTTGGACCTCGAAGTGTGTGCCTAACATAACCGGTGCTTTTCAGGACGTTATCAAATTTAATACTTAGTATTATAGTTCCAAATTTCTGCTATCTAAATTTTAGAGTCTGAATATCCATTTGATCCGGTGCTGATTGCTTTTTTTGTTCAGGATAATTACTATTGGTTTGATAGAATATTGTGCTATTATCAGTTACGAATCTGTTCTGGTGATATTGGCAACTCTTTTAAGGCTCATTTTTTGTTCAGTGGATTCAGAAATAACAAACATAAAGACCTTAATTACTCGAGAATAACAAAATTTTGATAATTATGAAAAATAGTACAACTTCCGGTTGTATATGCGTTTTTCATGTACAACTAGAAGTTGTAATTAGAATTTTTCGGCCACTTGTATATGCACTTCTAATATACAATTTCAACGCTTTAAATTACAACTTCAACTAAATACAAGTAGTGAAGTTGCAACTAAACAAAAGTGGTTAAGGTGCATCACAATAGCAAATACATTATACAATCTTGATATATACAAGAAGCACTATATATATCTAATATAATTTTAAAAAAAAATGAACAAATATACCTCGAACTATCATAAATGGTTCATATATATCCTCCATCATACTCTTAGGCCTATTGTTAGTTCTAGAAACTTTTATACCCCCTCAGTTTGACGGACTGTCACGTGGCAGCTTCTCATTTCAATAAAATAGATGGACCCTCAGTAATCCGACCCAAATACACCTTTCTCTTCTCCTTCTTCAACACCTTCCCCTGGACCAAATCTTTGAGACCCAAGTTATGCTATCCGCTAAAATGATGTTCCTTTAATCAAACATAACTGTAACCATTCAGGGAAGATTATACAAGGGGAAACCATTATAAAGAAAGAAAGATACGTGGTAAACTACATCTATCTTCCTTTCAATTCAGTGCAAAACATTGACAAAATCAGATACGTGGTAACAAGGGGTTTTAATAACTTGTTCTTAGTGGATTTACGGCTCCTACAAATCGTCAATGGCAACGTACCATTATCAACGAACATTTAACAATCTCGTTCGGATGATTCGGGTATTTTTAAAATGAAAATGGCTTAAATCAGTAAGGAACTGCCCGTTAAACTGAGGGTATAGAAGTTTCTAAAATTAACGGTAGGGGCATAGATAGCTCAAGAAGTATAATGGAAGGTATATATGAATATTCGGGATATGTTTTGACTTTTTTTTTTAATATAAAACTGTTATCAATATACAACTTTAATTAAATACAATTAAAACTTATGATATTATAATTTTATAAAATATATTTTTTTATCATAATTAATTAAGGGTGTTTGCTATTTTTCCTTCCTTAAATGCAGGCCGCTAAGTCTGGTCCTTCATTTTCCTTGTGCATGTTGAGCTCATGGCGGTTTTCAACTTGGTATGGCGGGGGAGCAGTGATGGGCTTAAGGTGCTCGGAGCTTAGCCATTAACGGTTGTCCTTCAGTGGTGGAGTTCTCTTTTTCTGAGAGAGAAGGACGAAGAGGGCTAATAGATTTTTGTTGGTGGTTGATTGGTGTGAGTTTGTCGGAGTAGGGCAGAAGAGAGGTTAACAGTGGTAGTTTCCAACTTAATTTTTCGATAGAGCAGTGTTGGGTTTGAGGTGCTCGGAGCTTCGCCATTAATGGTCGTTCTTCAGTAATGTATTGGATTATTTTCCCCAACTTCATGGTGGTTTTCGGTGGAGAAAAAAGAGAAAGGAGAAAGGGTGAAGGAGAGTGGACTGTGTGTGAGAGTAAAATGTCTAT